>JAGFPH010002550.1:127226-137710 GCA_018207615.1 Philaenus spumarius | reverse complement strand
AAAAAGCTTTCTGGTCTCTAGCCGAGATTCAAATCTGGGATCTTCTGATTAGTAAGATACCACTATGTCCACTCGGCTAAGGCTTGCCCTAAAAAACTGATGCATTAACTAACCAGCCAAATCTAAGCCGTATCTTTCTAGGTTTAGAGAATGTTTCCTTGTCTTTGAAAAGCTGTATGTAAATGCGACTAACGTAGCTCAGAAAATAAACACAATTGTATAATTCCGAAATTTTGTTATAAATTACAAACAAAGCAGACATAAAACTTAAACATATTCTGTCTCCCTTCCATATTTCTTAAAATTACAATAACTTATTTCGTTTTATGTGTATTATTTATCGTTTTAAAGAGCAAAAGATTATGATTCCTAGTACCAATATATGATATGTTTCGGTAGGTTATTGATCACATTTCTTTTTTGGAAGCAGGGTTTTCAAGAAAACATAAAAGGGTATTCTATAAAGCCGAGCAAACCATATCTCAGCCAAAGGAAAGTTTGAAGTTATTAACTTCGGATGTTCTTTATTGCAACGGTTGCCTTCTACATTTAAAGTCAAGGCTTCGCCGTTGACCATTCTTTACAAGTACTCTATTGAATAGTTAGAACAATGCAAGCCTAATTTAAATTGAAGGTTGTAATGACATGTTTGTACTTGAATTTTTAAAGAGTTGACCCATAGTCATACGATTTAATAAGATGCTTACGTTTTAATAATGTAATGTATTACACACATCAATTACGTATAGCGTCACACTGTGGCTCTCCAAGGATCCGATGACTTTGAGCTGAATCCATCAGAACCCATGGAGTGTGAAATGCGTTCCGGGAGGTAGTCTACCTTGTCCTTCTAGTGTTGACTTACCTGTCTCATTGCATGGTAATTAAATTAATTATCACGCGTGAATAAACACGAACCAGGCTCATAAGTAAGGTAATATTTACCGTAAGTTTATTTGAAATAAAATATTTCATCCTATTACCGAAGAAAATACAAATATGTAGTGATTAAAATACCTTAGCAACACTTCATTCTGAGGCCCCTTTCTTGGACATTCATCTTACTTCATCGAAAGTAATATTGTATAACTTTCTTAGTGTATAATAGTGTATTTTCAAAAAATATCATGCAGACTTCAAAAATTACAAAAATATTAACCTAAAATATATTTATTTTTTTTAATACTAGTTTTGCAGACTAAGGCTAGTACGAGATTCATGAAACAACAGTGACGGCAGGTAGGCCGGGCTGCGCGTGTGAGGATGTGTGCGCATCGGAGTGAAAGGGTAGCTTAATGCTTAATGCTCTGAGGCTCTTGAGGCTCCGGACAAACTATAATAGTCAATGACTGAAGAAAATTTAACCAATTTCATAATTAGATTTAAAATGGCTGAATTGTGAATTATACTAAATACCATCGATGACTTTGTGTTATAAACAGTAAAAAATAATTTAGACGTTTTGATTGATTTTGAAATTCTCATTTCAAATTTGTAAATAGTTTTGGTGGAATATGTGTGTACTTGTACCGTCTCAACCGACCGTACGTGACAATTTAGGCGGACACTAATAATAATCATAAAAATATTGTTTTACAGAAGTAACTCTGATTTTGTTATAACTATGAAACCAATATTTTTAATGTACCATACAAAATAAAAACGTAAACATTTTAATTTTAAATTAGCTGGAGTTCAAACCTTCTCGGTAGCGTACACTAGAACTGCACTAATATGATTACACACTAGTTTTAGAATTTGGCGAATATAAATGGTACTTGCAGAACTAGCTTGAAATTATAACAAAAATCCTAATTTAAAAGCGAATATTAAGTAATGTATAGTGTAAGTTAGGTTAGATCTAACCAGACTGACGAACACAATTCACACAAACTCTTGCTAAATTTATTTATTGACCTTATATTAACCATAAACTATATTTAATAAAACCATAATATTAGTTTTTTTAATGTAATCTATTTTTATTTTAATCTATTTCATAATTAATCTATGAAAAAAGGGATTCCATTTTTATTTTATTTTTTATTTTGTAACATGTTTTGATTTTGAAATGTAATATATTGTTTGAAGTACTGTATGTTATGTAGATTATATAACAAAAAAATACTGTGAATTGAGTAACTACAATCAAAAGTAAAATATGTAGGTCTATTATAAATATGGCCTACTTTCTCTGCTTATGTCTCACCTCACAATAGCCAAAGTGTGTTAGTTGCACTACGTAATATTATTTGCACACTACAACTTGCACCTGAAACTGGTTATAGTTCTGTGTGATTCTTGGCTGATGGATGCGCAGTAGATCTTCCACTGCACTATATTCCCACTACATTGGGTTTCGGGACCCAAGAGCATTTATCACTGGCGACG
This sequence comes from Philaenus spumarius, assembly GCA_018207615.1. Taxonomy (NCBI): domain Eukaryota; kingdom Metazoa; phylum Arthropoda; class Insecta; order Hemiptera; family Aphrophoridae; genus Philaenus; species Philaenus spumarius. The sequence continues at coordinate 135,319 of JAGFPH010002550.1, read as the reverse complement.
AAAGCTTACAGCTAAGAATAGAACTAATCAAATATAAAATTAATAATGATTTCAATGCTGTTTTTACGAGGTAGCCAGTCTGATAATTTCCCAAAATGTGACGAACAATTCAAGTGAGATAACAACGACAAATATCTGGTGGAGCTAGCGGTAAACCAAAGATTTTGAGTTCAAATCCTTCATCTTGATAAATATGAAGATTATAATATGTTATAGAGTAAGTTAGTTTGATCAGTTTGATGGGTGGATCAGTCGGAAGTCAAAGCTTATGTGGAACCAGAAGAGATAGACAGTCGGACACTTATACCCGCTACCGCTGTCTGCTACGCATTTAAGGCTCTTCTTTACCTTGAAGAAAACTCCCGAGTGTACAGTATGATTTCAATGCAAAAGGCCTGACTCAAGCCGCAAAATCGTTGAAACATGCATTTGTAATACCGTGTTTCGGATTCTATTTATAAATTAACTAGCTGAAAACCCGTGCTTCGCTACAGGGAATTTGTTTTTTGCTACGTCATTATCACTACGATTCATAATTAATTGTAATACTTTTCTCTCATTTTCTTTCATCTATTATTTCACGAAAATGAATTATAACATGTATTTTCAATTAGTTTGGTACTTATTGTTCACTGGTTGCCCGTAAATCGTCACTGTATGTGTGTTGAATAAATTAAATCAATACAAAAATAAAAAATTCAGAGTGAAGAGCGTGTTTTTTTTCAACCACTAAATCTACAGACTGGTAAATCACAGTCTTACCTGGATGTTTACAGATCACCCAGATACGTCTTTAATATGCAAATGCATAGATCGGGTTAGTTTTGATCAGCTTACGTTCAAAATATTTTCATAAAATTATAAGTGCCAAATTTCAGCTCTCTAGCTTTAAGGAAATGATATCAATTAATATTTATTGTTTTTAGGGGTTGTTATTACTTTTTCAATCCTTAGCAGCACGTAACAAAATGTAAAACTGGTTTATTTTTATATGTATTTTTTATAAGAAATAAATGTACAAAATTTCAGCTCTCTAGCTTCAAGGATAGTATAAAAATAAAATAAATATTTATTATTTTTAGGGGTTGATATCACATTTTCACCCCTAGCAGTACGTAACAAAATGTAAAACTCATTTACTTTATATATGTGTTTTGTAAGAAATATATGTGCAAAATTTCAGCTTTAAGGAAAGTAAAAAAACAACATTTATTGTTTTAGGGGATGTTTCAACCCTGAAAGGCTAAATATTTTAAAATCCTATCTTAGTGCGCCTCTAGCGCCTATGAGCAATATGTGTACCAAAATTCACGTTCCTTGGCGGTATTAAATTAATATTTACAGTTATAGGGGTTGTTACTAAATGTTCACCCTTAGCAGAACGTGATTAAATGTAAAACTGGTTTATTTTTTTATATGTATCTTGTAAGAAATAAATGTACAAAATTTCAGCTTTCTAGCTATAAGCAAAGTATAAAAGTTAATATTTATTGTTTAAGGGGTTGTTACTACATTTCCACCCCTTAACAGAACTTAATAAAAGTTGAAACTGGTTTATTTATCAGTGTGTTGTGTATATTGTAAGAAATATTTACAAAATTTCAGCTCTCTAGCTTTAAAGAAAGTATACAAATTTATATTTATTGTTTTTAGGGGTTGTATCACATTTTCACCCCTAATAGCACGTAACGAAATGTAAAACTGGTTTACTTTTTATATGTATCGTGTAAGAAATAAATGTACAAAAATTTCAGCTTTCTAGCTTTAAGGAAAGTATAACAAACACTATTTATTTTACAACCATTAAATGGAAAATATTTTAAAATCCTTTTTTTTTCGCTCCTCTAACGTCTATAAGCAACATGTGTACCAAATTTCACGTTCCTAGGCGGTATGGTGTTTGACATATGTAACAAACAATATTTATTGTTTTAGGGGTTGTTTCAACCCTTAAAAGATAAATATTTTAATATCCCTTCTTAGTGCACCTTTAGCACCTATGAGCAATTTGTGTATAAATTTCACGTTCCTAATCGGTATTTAAATAATATTTATAATTTTAGGGGTTGTTACTCCATTTTTACTTAGCAGAACGTGACAAAATGTAAAACTGGTTTATTTTTTTATACGTATCTTGTAAGAAATAAATGTAAAAAATTTCAGCCTTCTAGCTTTAAGGAAAGTATAACCCTTAAAGGGAAAGTATTTTAAAATTCTTTCTTAGTTCGCCTCTAGCTCCTATGAGCAATATGCGTACCAAATTTCACGTTCATAGGCGGTATTCAATTAATATTTATAGTTTTAGGGGTTGTTATTACATTTTCACCCTTTAGCAGAACGTCACAAAATTTAAAACAGGTTTACTTTTTATATGTATCGTGTAAGAAATAAATGTACAAAATTTTAGTGTTCTAGCTTTAAGGAAATTATAGCAAACATTATAAAATATTATAAAATTCTTTCTTGGTGCGCCTCTAGCTCCTATGAGCAATATCCGTCCCAAATTTCACGTTCCTAGGAGGGAGGACGTTTGAGATATATAACAAAAAATGTTTATTGTTTTAGGGGTTGTTTCAACCCTTACAGGCCAATTGTTTAAAAATTCTTTCTTAGTTCGCCTCTTGTTCCTGTGGCAAATACATGTACCAAATTTCACATTCCTAGAAGGTAAGGTTTTTGAGATATATAACAAACAATATTTATTGTTTTAGGGGTTGTTTCAACCCTTACAGGCCGAATATTTTAAAATCCTTTCTTAGTGTGCTTCTAGTACCTATGAACAATAGGCCTATGTTTACCAAATTTCACGTTCCTAGGAGGTAAGGTTTTTGAGATATATAACAAACAATATTTATTGATTTAGGGGTTGTTACAACCCTTACAGGCAAAATATTTTTAAATCCGTTCTTCGTGTGCCTCTAGTGCCTATGAGCAATATTTGTACCAAATTTAAAGTTCCTAGGTGGTATGGTTTTTGAGAAACTGTGATCAGTCAAAACTACCCCTAAACCCCCCAAAACTACCCCTAAAAATTTGAATATCAAAATGAAATTTCTTTAGTTTTCCTATTTACATTACAAAGTATACACATGCCAAATTTCATCTCCCTAGTTTCATGGGAAGTGGGAGAATTAATGTTGATGAGTGAGTGAGTGAGGGCTTTGTCTTTTATATGTATAGAAGATAATCTGGGAAACTACTTTAAGTTATAAAGACGGCTTTATATTTTTTACGTGTTAGCTTAAAATATGGAAATTATTGCTTAACCTTTTGCGCTCCATAGGCGAACTCAGTCCGACATCGCTAATTTGCCATTGCGCTCCACTGTCGGACTCATTCCGACACACGTTTTAATTAATAGTTCGGTTCACTGTAGCAGGAGCAAATGATTTTGTTTATTTGCATATAGATAGATAGATATTTTTATTTTCCATGTGTAACATACATACATAACTTTATAACATTGTATTTACAGCAAACAAAAAAACAAAACAACAAATATAATTCTTCTACATAACTTAACACATGGAAAATTAGGTAATCCTTAGGATAAGCCTGCTTAGGATTTACCATTATTTTTTTTTATCACTTGAGTTAATGAAGAAAATAAAATGAGTTATCAAGAAAAAAATGAAAGAATAAAATCTTTCTGAGGTGCCCTTTACACTTAGTACTTAAAAAGTAATTATTTTGATTTTTAAATACAAATTTTAATTTTAATTCTAAAGGGTGTAATCAATAATAACAAAAATACAAATAATAATAAGCCTCCTTGCTAAAAACAATATTAATATATAAAGCTAAACTTAATCTAAACTTAATCAATCCTATGACATACTTATAATTCTATTTACAATCATCTTAAACAAAACACGTAATTTCCATACAAACAATATAACAGCCACATTTATTTTAAAAGATACTCAATATCATTTATCCTAAACAGCCATTCTCTTACTGATTTTGAAAAATTAACAAATGTACTGCACAACTGGATCTCCTTTGGTAAAATATTGAACAATTTAGCCCCTCTAAATAGAAAACAAATTTTGAATGCAGTTAGTTTTGTTTTAGGTAAAATATTAACAATCTTACGTTTAGAATATCTTTGGGGTTTGTAATCATTATTTATTTCACCACTTGCTTTAAAGAAATCTGAAAGTACCTTGTACACATACAAGTAGACCTATCTAAGTGGAAGTATACCAAATGATCCGAAAAGTGGTAGCGAATGCTCCATTTTATTTTTAAATGCCATTACTCTTATAATATGTTTTTGACATTTCACAAGAGGTTTGATAACCGCCTCATAGGTACCTCCCCAGCATAACAGGCCATACTGAATACGAGACTGAACAAGTGCAAAATAAATTTGAATTAGCAATTCAGTTGGGCACATTGATCGAAGAAAGTAAAATTTTCTAACAATTGAGTGCATTGTTCTTTGCAAGTTATCAATGTGACTCCTCCAAGTCAAATTTTGATCTACTACAATTCCTAAATATTTTACTTCATTTATATTTTTAATTACTGGACATGGACATCTATTTATATTATTAGCTTCCAGGCATGACAAATGGTGATACGCTAAGCTTTGCAGTAATTGATCTTTTCTTTTAAATGAAAAAATAACAAAATTAGATTTCTCTTCACTTAGAACCATATAATTTTTCGAGAACCACAATCTTAAATATTTAAGGTCATTTTTTATTAATGATAATAATTCGGCATTATCTTTTCCTCTGTACAAGAATGCAGTATCATCCGCAAAAGCTGTTATTTCCCCATTGAATTTACTTTTACACAAGTCATTTATATATATAATAAAAAGGACAGCACCAAGCACAGACCCTTGAGGTACTCCACATTTTAGTTCTTTGGTACTTCCCAATACACCATCCAATCTGGTCCTCTGAGACCTACCACTAAGGTAGCTCACAAACCATTGATGAGGCAAACCTCTTACTCCTGCAGACCACAATCTTTCCAAAAGGACATCATGATCTACAGTGTCAAACGCTTTTTTGATGTCTATAAAAAGACCGGCAGTCTTAAGTCCATCATTCAAGGATTCGTAAACATCAGTTACAAATTTACTTAAAGCTTTTTCCGAGCTTAGCCCCTCCCTAAACCCGAATTGCCTATTACTAAAGAATTTGTTCTTCTCTAAATATTTCACTATAGACTTTTTCATCAATTTTTCAATAATCTTTGCAAAAACGGACAGCAAAGCTATTGGTCTACAATTACCACAATCATATTTATCACCTTTCTTATACAATGGTATTATAACTGCTTCTTTCAATTGGTCTGGGAATACACCATTACTGAAACTTAAATTACATAAATATGTTAACACTGTAAGAATTTTAAATTGTATATGTTTAATTAATATTGCATTAATTCCATCTAAACCTGGTGTTCTTTTTGGCTTTAAAGATTCAATAACATTCAAAACGTCTTGCTCAGTAATATATGGCATAAAAAAGGATTTAATTGGAGGTTGGATATTCCCACTAAAATGCTCCCTATACAATTCATTGTCTGCCCCAGAAACTATATCTATGTCAGCTCTCAGTATGTTAGGAATATTACAAAAATAGGAATTAAGTTAATTTGCAATATGTTCTGGCTTACTTAATACAATACCATTTCCATCCCTTATTCCCTCTAACCTAATCGGATTATGACCCCTACCAAGTAAATTATTTACCACCCTCCACTGACCTCTTATATCTCCCTTCTTATTCTCAAGATTCGTTAAATAAAACTGTTCTTTTCTATGCTTTATATCTAAATTAAGTCTACTACTGTACCTATGTACATATTTTTCAAGCTTATTGTTATAAGGTTGACGCTTTAATTTTTTAAACAAGTCATTACTTTTCTTTACTTTCTTACTTAAAGTTAATGTCATCCATGGTTTAATAGGATATATAGACTTATTCACATTCTGGGATTTTTTTGACTGTTCCACACATTCATTCAAGTATTTTAAAAATTTGTCAAATGCAAGATTTACTGAATTTGCTTCGTACACTTCATCCCACCTTATTTTATTTAAATAAACATCAAGCAAATCATAATTTATCACAGTGATTATTTTATTCTTGCTTTTAACATGGTCTGCTTCTTTAAAAAAATTTTTCAAACTTAAACAAATCAAACTATGATCAGTTACAGCCAAGTGCCATACGCTTGCATCACTAATTAGGTTATTTGTCGTTCTAGAGAATGCATGATCAATGCAAGAGCGCGAGTTCCCTTTTATTCTTGTAGGCTTCAGGGCTTCAGCCCATTAGAAGCCATTTCAAAAAGATATTCCCTAGTTATATGTGATTTATTCAATAAGTCAATATTCATGTCTCCTAATACAACTAGATTACTATGTTTTATAAACCTCAATTTATCTTTAAATTCAGATAAGAAGTTATTTACATTTGATTTACAATGCCTGTACACGGCCAGAACCACAAACTCAATATTTGTAGTCTTGCACTCTATTTGTATACAATCAGCTGATGACAAAGTCCAAGAAGTAGCATTGCATAAAAACATATCCTGAACAAATACAGCTACTCCCCAGGCCCTACCTCCGCTATCACTATTTGTAAACATATAATAACCATCAATATTGTACATACTGCTTTCACTATCATCAATCCATATTTCTGTTAACACAATTACATTTGGCAGTTTACTTAAAGAGTTCAAATACAATAGAAACAAATCAAAATTACGTCTAATACTTCTTATGTTTTAAATAAGAATATAAGTTATGTTTTAACTTATATTGTGAAGTTGATTTTTTTAGTGTTGACACATCTATTACGGGATAGTTTAATACAAGTTCTACTTCTGGCATATTGACGATATTGTGAAATTTTAATTTATTATGAAGAAAGCTTTAGTTTTTTGTTTGTTTTGAGTAAACTATAACCTTTGTAAAAGAAGAGAGGTTCCGTTAGTACGTCAGATTGGCTCTGTGATTTTGATTCTATAAAATTGTCTTAGGCCTATCAATTAAATTAGTGGGAGCTTATAAGTTTCCGTGTACCAAAAAGCAAAACTTACTCTGTTTTGATTCTGGTTTACATATGTCAAACAAAAGATACAAACATAAATGTTTCGTTCTTCGTGCATTTTGTTATTTTAAGGAAATTGGAATGACAACACTATTTATCGTATTTAAAAATACCATTTAAAATTGTTTAATTATACTTCTATTGACTTATTGTATTTTATTTTCTAATTTTCTGTAAAAATGTTTCAGGAAATATGTTTTGATAGCCTATTAAATAATTTTTTAGTTACATTTGTTTGCGTAATAGAGACAAATCGTATGAAGTAATTAATTGTTGTCTAATGCATTTTTTAATCTACTTTATCTTTACCAAAACAGACACACTTCATCGTACCGATGTTCAATAGTTTAGATCGATAAACTTATAAACCAAATGCTGCAATAAAGCATACGAAATGTACAAAAAGTAAGTTTTTTCTCTACTTAATAAAATGCCTACTTATCCATCCAACATTGTAATATAATTTTAGCTGATATGGATGGCCATATCTCGGCTATGTTACATTTAACTTTAGGTACATTTTGTCCCCCAAAACTATGTTAGGTATAAATTTTTGTATTATAATCCCAATTATACTGTAATTTAGAGAGGAGACCCTTGCCAATATTTTGCCCCAGGGCCCGGCGAGGCTTTCGGCTGCCCTGGAGATGGAACAGCCTAGAAATTCACACAAAGAGGCTCTATTAGCCAAACACAGTGAACAAACATTGAGACAGGTAAGTAAGATTACTTATTTTTCAACGGGCCATTGTGGCCTCAGGTTGCACCTACATTGTTCACGTATTTTTCACGACCCGATGTTGTGCGATTACTTCTTTACGATGTCGTCCGACGTAAGTGCCTCCATTGGCTCCGTTTATAACACCAATTACACGGGAAGCAATTACAGTTGTGTTGCTGACGTATAATGAGTTTACTCTGACGATGATTTTGACGTGTTTTCTTCTGCTGGAATAAAAATATATGTGCAGGGGATTTTCTAAAACTTGCCCTTCTTTACAAAATCAT
>JAGFPH010002550.1:100022-126826 GCA_018207615.1 Philaenus spumarius | reverse complement strand
ATGTAACGTCCATCAACAACTTCTATCATTTATTTTACCGACTTACAACCTTTCTGTATTTAACCTTCACCCAGTCCCCAAATAGTTATCCTTTTCTCCGCCAGACGTCGACTCCGTACGGTATCTGAAGCCGTAACACTACTTTAGAATGCCATAGCATCCTACAACCGATCAGCTGTCTCTTTATCTCGTCAAGTAAATTTCGCTTTGTCATGAGTTTGTGTAAAGCGTCGGCCATTAGACCGTTACGAACGAAAACTTTTAGACGCTGCCAAGTGGTAGTAATGTTACTAAACTTTAGATAATTTGATCGGGGTAACGTGTGTCGCTGAAGAACATGAATTACTTCTAAACCTTTTGTTTTCCGAATACCAGTTAAACTGGTCCAACTGCAGGGGATGTTTAATGCAATGAGATAACCTGCAACAACTACAATTAGAAAAGGCCTACCTTGCAACTGAAAATTGAATATATAATCAAAATATTTCTACTGAGTTATAATTAGAGACAGAAGTTAATTTAAAAATGAGAACTATCTGCATTTGTTCTTTTCTTTTATGTTAAGTGTTAAATAGGCTGTATTTTGAAAGTAATTTTTGTATATGTGTACTATTTAGGATATGTTAGTATTTAATAAATTGGGAGGAGCAAGCTAGCACATTTCGGACCTTAGCCCTAAGGGCTGCATATTAGAAATTTCACACCTTTTTTTTATATATAGAGAGACGTCTCATAATAAATTTTTGTCTATTTATTTAATTATTTATAATTACCTTTTAGAGTTGGCCAACGACAAATATATATATTTATTCTTAATACAAATCCATGGTATTTCATGTTAAAACTTTGTAACTTGTAAATCTTTTTGTATAATTTCTGTAATTATTATTAAAAGGGAGGGTTTTTGAATTTTATTTTTGGGAAGGGCTTTTAAATTAAATTTAATAAAATATATATATGTTTTCTTTTTTTAAATCTCAATCTTTTTGTATTAAGGGCATGTTATTTATTTTTGTATTAAGGGCGTATAAACTTTTATTTAACTTGGTTAATAAACCTAAAAATTATACATATTTCTATGGTTTATTGAGGTAACCTTAGGTATCCTGTGCATTGTAAGAGATAAGCTGAAATATTCCTACTTTTGGTGATATTTAATTTCTAAGGTAAGTCTTGAACAGTACCAATCTATGTGGCCCAGTATCGTTTCCGTTCCCTTAATTATTCTTTTTGAAAGATTGGTACAATCATCCAGAAACAATCAAGGACTACTACCGTGTGACTATTCTTAAAAGCATAAGGACGATTTATCTGGCAAATCTAAATTTAGGGGATGCATCAGCTCCGAAGAAAAACTTAATAAATAAGTGACTGGTAATAAATGCCTAAGTAAATATATGTGTAGGGAATTTTTAAGCATGCCCTTCTTTACAAAATCATCCTGAAATAAATCAAGGACTACCACCGTGTGACTATAGAAAGCTTTGATTATATTCAGGCATAAGGACATTTTATCTGGCTAGAATAAATTTAAGGAATGCATCAGCTACGAAGAAAAACTTAATAAATAAGTGACTGGTAATAAATTCCTAAGTATAAGCATGAAATAATCATGAAAAAATAGTTATATCGTAAGCTGTCGTGTTGAAAAATCGTACTGGAAGCAAACATGTTAGATCGGACAATCCGTCGGTCAGTGATATGAATAACATGGTTCGCTGACTCAGGTGGCGGAATAACGCTAGGAACGAGCCGGCGTTGACACTGTTCCCCCACCACTGGCAGGGCATTCCCACCGCTTTGTGTGTCAGTTACCATTGGGATCACGGTAACTAGAACTAAGACGGTAGCACTCACGAGGTGGATGCGCAGTGGATTGCCGGTTAGATGACGTCACGCGGACCGAACCGCCCTACACTAGACACAGAGCTCTAGTGTAGTTAGCTATTTTTAGTGCGTTCTATCACCACAACGATTGTGTTTGTAGTGTTTTTACTGAATTTTATCGATAGACTGAGTATTCATATCGCTTTAAAATGCCATGTTGTGACGTTGTCGGTTGTACAAACCATTCAGATAATGCGAAGAAACTGAAATTGTCATTTCACGTTTTTCCAAAAAACAAAGATCTTCATAAACAATGGCAGCATTTTTGCAAACGAAAAGATGAGTTTAACACTAAAACAACCCGAATTTGTTCGGAACATTTCTTGGAAAGCAATTACGAAAGAGATTTGAAATCGGAATTATTAGGCCTACCACCCAGACGTAAATTAAAAGAATACTGTGTACCGACACAAAAAATACCAACAGTTTCAGTTTCAACCGACACTTTGGGGTCTATTGAAACAAAAATTAAGGAAAGTCTATATATATTAGGAAAGTCTTTGGGGACTATATAAACAAAGGAAAGTTCAGTGAAGTGGACAATTTTGCTATTGCAACATATGTTAGAACTCGATCCTTTATAAGAATGAAAGAACTGAACAAGAAGAAAGAACTTAAAAGAGCAATGAAGAAAGATGAAACATCTGACACTTGCACGAAAAAATCAAAGAAGATGAACAAAATAAAGAATTAATGTAACGATTTAGGTCAAACATAAGGTACTACTGTTTAATAATTTTTAGTGTGGTAACATTTCTAAATGATTAACTTAAATATATAATATGTTGACTTGTAAGGATTCCTTTTAAAAATCTTTTCAATATGTATATAAATTGGTTTATACAACTGTTTTGACATTTGTATTTTATTTTTTTATAATGTATTTAGAAGATTTTTTTCATTAATGAAGTACTACATATGAAAAATCATTCTCATTTAACGTAATTATTATTTAACCCCTGAACCTTTTTAAAATACAGTTTTGTTAGGAAGTTTCACTATGAAAACAATAATTTGAGTTCGATTGTACTTGTAAAACCGTTTAAAGATATTACAATCAACTATTATACTGCAAGCAGTTCTTCAGTAGTAAACTAACTTAGCCTACAAAACATAGTAAACTAAATAAATTCAAAACAAATTGCTTGACATGTAAGTCAGTGTTATTGAGAATGATAATAGTCTAAGTACTGTAATACGAATTGCCAACCATAAGCTTGATAAAATCGCTTCCTATTTGGATTAGAGTAGAGCAGCTACATAGTGGACCGCGAGGCTGGCTTGGTGCAGATGACGTCACGGCATCACAGCCAGATGCGCGTGAGCCCTACCGTCTTAGTTCTACTTACCGTGATTGGGATTACGTTTAGTTTTTGCGATCCAGTCTTAGTAGTATATATCTATGGTCATCAGTCATCGCCGTATTTGGCTTCCCTTTGCACTGTAGGCGCCTAAGTTACAATCTGTGTGTTTGTTTTTCTAACGACGTCGTTCGACGGTCACACAACATCGGGGACGTGAGAAAACCTTTTCTCATGATGCAGGAGGTTATTAAAATTCGTTGAGATAACTAATCTGCCTAGCTAGGCTTCTTCAGAGATTCAGTTGTTCAATAGCCAGCATTAGCCTCATGTTCCCTGGGGGCTTATCCTAGCCCAATTACTTTAATATATTTAGGCTACTACAGAATCAACAATCTGTCGATTATTTAATCTAGTTAAAGTTTATGTAAACAATTTCTCTCTTGGTAATCATAAGCAATCTGATCGGTAGTAAAGTTACATTTAATTAATATCTATTCTAGTGGAATTTACATGATTAAAATTACTTGTTTGATTTTTTATCGTGGGAAAGTCAATTAATGATATTTTTATGTAGGAAAAATTGTAGAGTTTCTTCAAACAGTACTTTCTTTTACAGGTGTAGTAGGTATTGCGTGAAACTTGATACTTTCTGCCTTCTATACTCCTCCAAAGAATGGTAATGGATTAGATTAAACATTTTGATATTTTTACTTCTAGTGATTTAGTTATTAAAAATTTGTATTCATAAAGGTGATCATTGTTTTAATATTAAAATCGTAAAAACCGGAAGCCATGGGCAGCGTAAATACCTGTGGGCAGCGGGGCCATCCCCTCCCCCTAGCTCCCAGAGAAAGGAAAATATGTATATTATTAATTATAGTCAGGTATTTTTCTTTTTTAAGAGGTTAACACTAAAATATGTTTTAAATGTTATTGGCCATTTGATTTCACTTTACCTACTTATTTTATTTTTTGCAAGAGTTCAAGCATGAGAGGCTTGTATAGCTTTGTGTATTCATTGCCAAATTGGCTTCCAAATCTTTAAAAGTTTTCTGGGGAAGGTCAAAAATTTCCCTGGGCCCCTTTTTATCGAAGGAGGGGAGGGTACTCCTTAATCCCTATACTCCGGGTTAGCTCCCCCTCCCCCCCTAGAAAATATCATATGGGCGCCTTTGTCGAAAGCTACAAGTTTTACATAAAATTACGACTTTAGTAGACCTAAACAGTAAAAGACTTTAATAACCATTAAATTATTTAAATTAATAAACAATAAATTCATGCAGTTTCTCTCTATGAAAATAAATATTTTGGTGCAGTAATTGTGTATTTGAAATTGAACACACCAATCAGTTCAAAACATCTGTTACAAAGTATCAAATGTAGCGTGATCGATACTCGACCAGTCAGATCAAACGAAAAGCTAAATGATTGGTTTATATCGTTACAATTAATTTGGATCCTTGGGTATTTGAAGGATTTTATCTAACATCAACTGTATTTGACAAAAGATCTACAAACATTTAATACAGTGTAAGAGTCTTGAAGTTAAATTATGTGTAACAAAAATGCCGATTTCAATTTAAACTAACATATTATCTGTTATCAAAGTTGGAAATTGTTCATTACCAAATGAAAAATAGAAATGTATTCCACAGTATGATGTAATAGTCAAATCTACTCATTTTTAATCACTTGAGACGTTCAACTCTGCAAAATATTCAGCAATGTAAACCTATAATGTTAATAATTAGGTGTAAGATCGGCTTTGTATTACAAATTACAAGTATGAAATTATATGATTAGATACGTAATTTTGTTCTGTATTTAGTTTAGCGATAGTTTACCCTGTTAATATCGATCTACAAAAGTAAAGGTGCATTTCACCGGTTAAAAACTAAAAAAATGAAAACATTTACTTTTTATCACAATTTACTGAAATTAAAAAATGTCAATTACAGCTGTGAAAATTGAAAGTGATGCATTTTAAATCAGCTGTTCTTATTAATTTAACTAGCAGTATAAACAATGCAAACAACACTATTTATTGTTGTCATTATTTTGTGAGCAATATTACTGAGCAATCCTGATCAAATGTCTGACTAAGATTACTATTGTCCGTTTACAGTTTAGTTGAGAGCATGAGCCTTATGGGAGGCTTGCCGCATTACTCCCTGACCTAACTACATCGGCTCCTATTCACTACCATATTGAATTATGAATATCCTTGTCTCAGTGTTTAATTCAAGATCCAAATTTCTTCATTTCAGTAACGTACCTCATGTTTAAGTAAACCCCATTATGAAGATTAACTACAAAAAAACTAACATTACATTAGTTTCATTCTAACGTGTATTGCTGTGCTATTTAAATTCTAACAAATTGTTAAAATTGTTTTCTGAAAGAAAATATATTCTCCCAAATAAAATAATATACTCTCCAAATAATTACTGCAGTAGGCTACTATACATCAGAATTTAGGTCATGATAGATAGTACAGCACCAATAATGCTCTGATGTTTTCTATAAACTAAAGTTTGTGCTTATTTTTCTCAATATTTAATTCATTTTTATAACAAATTTTGAATTTAAAGATGTTCCCTAAAGTTTTTACATTATTATTTAGTTATTGATATACAATATTCAATCATTTACTTTCCTAAAAAAAAGCTATTCCATCAAAATAAATGTAAACAAAACAACTATTTTTTCACTTATTATTAATGTTCCTCATTGATAGTACATTTTATTCTTTAAAATATAAATATCAAGGGAAACATAATCCCAATAACTATCATGCCTGCCCATGCTATCAACTAAACTGTAAACGGACAATAGAGGGCTCCGCCCCCTGCTCGCTTCACTCGCCCAACCATTCAAATGCAAAATGGTTATTTTATATAAATAGGCCCTACTATTAAATTCTAGTAAGTCTTATTTATTTTTAATTAGGATGTAACATAGTGGTTTCTTATTTTTAAATTCCTGAATTTTTTAAGGGTTTATTCTCTAGCTTTAAGGAAAGTATAACAATCAAAAAATGTTATAGGGGTTGTTACTACATTTTCACCCTTAACATTAGTAAATCATTTCAGTACTGTACACATAACTATTTATTATTTTTGTATGAACTGTCCACAATTTCAGTACTAATAACTTGTTAAATTTGTCCTACATCTTCATGACTACTTAGGTTTAATACATAACTCTTACTGGTACAATTATGGATTGGATATTTATTTCTGAAATAGTTTATACTTGAACCGTAGCCTAATTTAATAAATACTGAATATAGTGCAGGTTCAGTGACGGAGATGAAGGAGCTAGTGGAAGCAGTTACAAACTTCCAGGGAAGTTTAATTACATTACAATAAGTTTCAAATATCAATCATTACTAAAATAAATTGTAATTTCTTTTTGCAAACAATAATGTGTAGGTAAAATTTGATAAAAATCACTATTATACAAATTACAAACAAAATATGAATAGCACTGTAAATTGTATGAATGTAAATGTTTGTGGATTGAAACGAAGCGGAGTGAAGGAATTGTTAAAATGATTTAGAAATGTAAAATCAAACAATCGTGAGTAATTTGAAAGTTACTCATTGACCTATACTTATCTTTCTTTGTAATTTAATATAAATTAATGGTAAACAATATTTCAAATTTAGGAAATAATTGAACTATTTGCTCAACTATTTGCACAAAGTAATCTAATTTTGTATATAGTATTGTATTACAGTATATTATCATTTATGATTGACGCTCCACTAATTAAAGAATAATTAGGCTATGTTTTATATTTGATTTCACTCATAGGTTAAGCTCCCTGTCTGTTGATTTTTGTACTTTAATTTTGAGGTTATTGTTACATCACCATTAAGTAATACATAACAGCTGTTATTGAAGAAATTCTTTAGGAATGTTTCTCACTTCCACCTATTAATATTATATAAGTAAATAAATAAAAGAGACAATAATTTTTAAGGGTATTCCAAGACGAAACAATCCCATAACAGTCCTTTTCATCATAACTTATCATTCATAGAGTTTTGAAGATAATATTTCGTAATTTGCAGGAAATCGTTCATGAATATCTAAATTATAATTCGTAGGTGACAAAAACTGCAAATTATACATTTTTATTAAAGATATTTGCTTATAAACAAGACTAAAATATGATTTTCAGTCGAGTCACTTGATATTGTCCGCGAGAGGAAAGAAGTCCCCTGTGATCTTGCCTATTCAAAAATTGCAGGCGCTTATCCGAGTCGGCGCTAAGCTCACGTTGCACGGCATTCTGCGGTCAGATTCACTGTGCAAAAACAAGTAAAATAGCCAATTGAGATTTTACTTTATTGTAGCTATTTAATTGTGTTAATAGTGTTGAGAAAACCATTAAGGTTTGATAAGCCTTCCAGTTTTAAAAACTAACTTGTACTACAGTATAGGATTACTATAAAAACAGTTTGTTATTAAAAAAAGAAAGCTGTTACTGTAAAAGTTTGTACAGTTAGGCAGTAAGAAAAACCGTTATTGTATTTACAAGTAAGATTATATTTACACTTATGTACATATTGTTTACAAGTTCTTAAATTACTGTACAATATTAATAGCAGTAAACATCGAGGCGAATTAACGACATTAACTTCATTTTAGGCGATCTTTGAGCTAACCTGGTCACATTATAAAGAGTTTAGAGATTAGATAGATCAATGAACACCGAAGATGACGGCTGTCGGTGGGGCAAGTTTGATCAATACATCATGTCTGATTATAACTTCTGTTGTGTTATTATTCTTACTTCAATTCTCAATAAAAAAATTAAATTGAACGGTTCATGAAAGGTAAAACCACTTCATCATTACTTCATTTAATTTATTTGTAAATTAATAATAAAAATTTGTCCAATCGTACAATCTACCACACCATTGCATCAACTCCTGTAAAAGCGAGTTGATATAATATACATTGGTATACAATTTAAAAAATTGATTTGGGATATAAATATGTCTGGCTTAAACAAGGGGAAATACTAATGCGGAAAGAAGATGGAGCTCAAGTGATAGTGTTAACTTGTGAAGAGGACTTAGGAAAGTTAAAAAAATAAGATCGAATCTATGAGATTTCTGGTATGTACAGTAGTTTATGTATTTCATAATTGTATAAAATAATGAATGAATTTTATTGTTCAAATTTACCTAGCAGTCGAAACATAGACCTTTTGTTATTACATCAAAATACTAGAAGTGTCCGTTCGAATTTTGACTCATTATTGGTGCATATTAATGCTTTGTCTAAAATCCCAGATGTTATTGTTCTTACAGAGGTATGGATTAATGATGAGGAAAGCAATTTTTATAATATTGATGGTTATAAAATGTATACAAAATGTAACAATTCTTACAGGGCTGGAGGGGTCATAGTTTATGTTGGTCACAAATATCACTGTTTAAGTTGTAGTGTTAATACTTCATCTTGTGATGCTATATTGTTGGAATTAGTCAATAAGCTATTTAAAGTAACATTAGTTGTTGTATACAGGTTGCAACAATTTCATGTAGACCAGTTCTTAAAAGAACTTGATAACATACTTAGTCCCCTGGACAAACAAAATGTTATTTGCATTGGTGATTTTAATATTAACCTTATTAAAAATACTCAAGTTAGTGACCGTTATTTAAATATTATGAGTAAATATAGCTTTCTGTCTCTTGTGAATGAGGGAACTAGAATAACAAATATATCCTCTACCTGTATAGACCATATATTTGTGAGAATGCTTAAAGCAAGTAATTTTAAATGTTTACCTTTTATATTAAATTTGGATATCTCAAATCATAGTATGATTGGTTTGAGCATTGTTTTCTTACATTATCAGAATATAAATTATAGTAATAGACGTAATCAGTTAAATGGAGAGGGGGTCTGACGAATTAACAATAATGTTTTTTTAAAGAAATTTAGATCGTCAAATTGGGATACAGTTTTTACCAAGAATAATGCATCGGAAGCTTATGATGAATTTATTTCCATTTTTAATATTTGTTTGGATAGTAGTAAAGAACCATGTAAGGGGGAAATAAAAAAACTAAATTGAAAGATTGTATTACAGATGAATTAGCATGTAAGATTGATCATAAGAATGAACTATAGAAGAGGGTTAAAAAACATAAAAGTAATATTATTCTTAAAAAATATTATGTTAGTTTTAGAAATAAGTTAAATCAAGATATTATAAATGTCAAAGAGAGTTATTACATGAATGAGTTTAATCTTAAAAATGGTAATATTAGGGAGCAATGGAAATTGGTAAAATACTTAACAGGCGAGATACATTCTTATAAAAACAGTATTGGTCAAATTGTTTGTGAAAACAGCATATATACGTCATCTATTGATATTGCAAATGATCTCAATGATCATTTTTTATCTGTTGTAGAAGTAGACCCAAAAAAGATGGAAATATTTGAAAGTTCTATGCGTTTGACACTGTAGATCACTCTGTTCTTCTCGCAAAATTACAAAGCTATGGAATAAGAGGAGTGGTGTACGAATGGTTCAGGAGTTATTTGCTTGGTCGAATGCAATGCGTTAAAATTGATAGCAGCTTTAGTACCAGTAATGTGGTTAATTTCGGGGTTCCGCAGGGTTCTGTTTTAGGTGCTTTGCTTTTTATAATATATGTTAATGACTTATGCAATGCTCGCTTTAAGGGTAAAGTCACCACATATGCAGACGACACAGCTTTGTCTTATTGTGGTGAGTCTTATGAAGAAATTAGAATTTCAATGTATCCAAGAGCAGCTATATATACTTTTTAATCTATTGGGGAGAGGATCTTTTGATAAATCTGTTAAGTATCATAACACGGGATGTGGTTCAATAAATTAATGTAAGAATGATTGTGATTGTGATATTATCAAGAATGTTGAATCCATAAAGTATTTGAGTTTGTCTATAGATCAGAGGTTAAACTGGAAAATGCATGTTGATAAATTGAAACAACAGTTATTTGTCAGTCTTCGTAGTTTCTATCTTTTGAGAAATGTGTGTCCTTTATGGATGACTAAAAAAGTGTACCATGCTTTAGTGGAGTCCAGAATTCAGTATGGCATTGAATGTTGGGGCGGCATTTACTTTCAAAATATTAGGTCAATACAACAGAAACACCTCATAAGGTGCATATTAAAAGTCTTTAGAAATTCACATTCTTTGCCATTGTTTAGGCAGTTAAAACTTCTTCCTTTGAGACATTTATATATTTTCAAAGTATTAAAATTATTTTATCTTAGAAGTGGGCAGAATTTATCTGATGAGAATGTATACCGTCAAAGTCTGCGGTCTAAATATAATAGAGATTTGCCTCGTCCGTTCAAAGAAGCTTTTGTGAAATTCTATTTGCATTCTGCACCTAATATTTTTAATAGGATTCCCACATTTTTGAAGGACACACAATCTAAGACAAAATGTATAATGCAACTAAAAACCTGGTTATTTTCTCTGGATGATGTGGAGTGTTTTTTTAAAGTTCTTGTTTGATGTTGGAAAATCTGTGTCATTCGTTGAGTCTTGCTGCTGGTGTTAGTTTTTTAGTTACTAGGATAATGTTATATCAATATAGGCTGCACTGTCAAACATTCGCGAAAAGTTTTGAATTTTATTGTATATTTCTTTTTTTAATAATGTATTTCATAAGTTCCACCTTTTAATTTTCTGTAATAGCGCTTTATTTTTTTAAATTATATTCATTGTTTAGCACATTAGGAGTTTGCTGTAGTTCTTTTGTTGGAAAGCCCGAAACAGGCTCAGCCTATATAGGGTTTCCTACATTTTTACTTTCTCCACCCTATACATAGTATATGGAGAAAGTATTGTTTTCGTAAAAATGTTCGAATTTGAATTTTCAGTTGAATTATCTGTTTTGGTGCTCCCAGAACCCCAAAAAATTGTTTAGTGCAATTATCTGTGTTGGTGCTCCCTGAACCCAAAAATATTTTTAGTTGAATTTTTTGTTTTGGTGCTCCCTGAACCCAAAAAAGTGTTTTTAGAGTGGTGTCTGTCTGTCAGTCTGTCTGTATGTATACACGACCAGAGAGGACACTATTGATCCGATTTTCATGAAATTTGGTATGTAGGTACTAAACCCTAATATCTCCAGGCATTTTTTTCATTTTTTGGAATTTTTAATTTTTAAGGGTAATTTACCCCTAAAAACCCATAAAAAACGACAAAAATGCAAATTTCTCAAAAACGGCTCTAACGATTTTGATCAAATTTTCAGTATTTATAGTGCTTAAGATGCCAAACAAAATGACACCACCCGCTTTTATCAAAACTTCGGCGTTTTATAATTATGGGTAAATGTTTAAAAATAAACAAGTTTGTGTTGTCAATTAATTGTGTTGTGCAGCGGCCGCACGGGGTAGCACAAAAGTAGCGAGCACGGCCAGTAATTCAAAGGTCGAGCGATCGAATCCCGCCTGGGACAATAATTGTTTTATACGATTGACGTAGGTAGAATATTTTTTTGTTTTGTTCTAAAAAGTAGTAAAAAATAAAATGATTAAAAACAATATTATTTTGACTACAGTAAGTTTGGAGAAAGTTTGTGTCAGTTAACTGATACCGTTTATTTAAATATGAGTTATAGAACTAATGTATGCTATTATATTTGCTTTGAGGTTATAAACTGTATATAAATAAACCTTTTATCATCAATACATTTGTGTATACAAATTTAAAGAAGAGATATATTCGTTTAACTTCGGAAACATTCGTACACCTTCGTATAACATATAAACATATTCAATTATTAATGTCTTCCCTATAATATTAATAACTTCTAAATCATTTGATCTATCAACATAAAATAAAATGCAATTAAAATTAGTATTTTTATCTTTTTTTTAAATATATAATAACGTTGACTATAAAAATAAAAAATTTTAACAAATAGGTCTAAAGTTTTAAAATCCTTATTATTGTACACATTTACCGAGTTAAAAATACCCGTCAGCATAGTTAGGTAGGCCTAGGTAAGTATTCCAACGTTGTTTTTAGTTTGTTTTTTAAATTATGTATTTCTGATGTATCTTATATCTAATTAATCAGCCTGTGATTTTTCACGGGGGCTTACTAGTTGTTACAATAAAAGTCATTTTACTAGGGCAAGAAGATTGCAATACAGTTTCGTGTAACTTTTTCAACTATGATTTCTGTTCTTTTCATATAACTTTTCTCAACAAGCCTGAATTGTTTACTACGAACCACAAACAAATATTTTAACTAAACGTGTTTCTAAACAAGTTTGATTTAAGAAAAAATTTGATTCTGATGCAAGCAATAAGTCAATATTATATAATCGCAACACCCTTAAACCCATGAGAAAAATCAGCTCCTAATGCTAAGGTTGTACAGTAGTAGGTTGTTGTTTAAAGAAATGATTAAGTGTTTTTATTGTCCAATATTTACACAAAGTTGCAGCAAAAGGATTTAATAAATCGAATGTTGTCATACCCTTGCTCATCTCTCAGTTTCAAGGTTGACTTTCGTGACTTTTACATTTTCTCTTACGAAACTAGCAAACAAAAACACACGAGACACGAGTGTAAATAATGTATTCCCAACTCGGGCTCGGCCATAAAGCTAGGTTTTATGGCTCATTGCGACACTTCTCTTCTAACACATTGTGTCATGCAAAGATATCTGACCTACTAATGTGTATAATTCTTTATTTATGACATAATTAGAAGATTTTACAAATTAATTGACACGATCTATAAACTTCAACACTCAACAATGTTGGAGAAATTTAAATCAATTTATTTTATTCTATTTCATGTTTCTTTTTCCGAAATGTTGTTAGCTATGATAGCTCAGTGGTAGTGCCGGTTTCAATACTGCAACTGTTCGTGGCATTATATTGAATCCGGCTACTGACGTTGGCATTTACCATTCCCAGTTTTTCATTATTCTTGAGGGCACAAAGTGCACGAAACGACAACAAATATTCTAAAATTTTTAGACCTACTTAAAAAAGGAGAGACTTCGGTTGCGGAAATTTCAGGATCTGCCTATTTTGTAGCGTCCCAAGATCATCTTAGCGTAATCTAAAGAAAAAACTAGTACAGATAGTGCCAAGTAGTGTGAAGCGTCACTTGAGCATGCGCTGTAACGTCTTACCCCCTCCTACTCGACTGTGAGTCTTCAGTACAGTCACTACCAAAAAGTGTTGATATACAATCAACACGACTACATAGCAGACATGAATTAGGAAGGGCAGGCGGCTCTGACTGTACTCTGCCGCGAGAGGGGAAATGTGGTGGGAGCCGGCGTAGGAGACTTGCACACCTCCTCTTCGCGCTCCATCCTAATTGGTGCTATCTGTACAAGCAAGATTTATTGATTTTCTCGTGTACTCCCAAATACGGTTCTCTCCATGTGTGGTCAACTTCCTTTTAATTGTTTTGATACACGAGTTTATTCAGATCTACATTTTTTTTATAATAACCAAATCAAAAACGTCATCATTTCGCTGCGTTTCTAAGCGATCGTGATCACACAAGAAAAAACACAAAGAAGTCATTCCAAAAATGTTAAGTTCGCAGTATTTAAAAAAAAGAGATCTTGAAGGCAGAAAAATCATATTGAGATCAATTTTTGGACAGTTATTATACTTTTTCTACTTATACTTTGTAGGTCTATACGAAAAATTGAAAAACATTAGAGAATTTCATTGCTCTGAATTTGAGAAACCATCGGGTGTTTTTCAGCGTACCATTAAAATGCAATCGTAACAAATTAAATACACAAATGTTATTTCATAGGAAATGTATGCACTACAATAGGGTACTATTTTTTAATTCAAAAGTGTTACTGAATGCTGGTTCTTGGTTCAAGCTGTGTGGCTTAGTGGTTATAGTCTGTCCGCTAGGCCGTGATACCTGACTTCTCGGATCTTCTTCCCCCCCTCCCTACCCACTCGCCGGGCCTGCTGGTGGCAAACTAGTGGAGGGGGCGTTGAGTTCCGAGAAGTCAGGTATCACGGCCGAGCGGACAGACTATAGCACTAGCGCGGTTGTACAAGTTTGAGTTACGAGCTATTGAATAAAATAGAAACATACTCATCATGTAATCACATGATATTAGGCCTACTGACAACAACTATGAGAAAAAGGTTAAAACCCCAAATCATAAAGTATGTTTTAGATATTCTTTTAAATATAACTGATGGCAGGAATTCAGGGTTATTATTCATTGGCGAACAATTACAGATGCATACCATTTCAAAAGAAACATACAGATATCCATGTAGCACCATGATTTTATCCTCATTCATTTTTACAATAATTAAGCTCATGCTTACAAATGCTTAAGACATTTAGCTTCTCTTTATATTACCACACCATGAAACCATTAAACGACTTTTTCATACATTTCTAAATGATCTGAGTAAATATTGATTTTAAGATTTAAAAATGAATGATACATTGCTTAGTAAATTACAGTCAGATCCAATCGCACACAGATTTGGACAATGTCAACAATTAGCTGGGGGTCAGTACCTGGTCAGTACACACTTTTGAAACTGTACAAATCGAAAAATGTTTTGAAAATAATGAAACTTCTGCTCTAGGCCTATATCAGGAAGAAGCAGTCAATTTTGATAATTTCAAATTATTATTAATACAGCAGATGTTGAAAATTTTAATCATTAATTACCTATAATTACTTAGTTATGTGATTATTGTTGCTATGTTGTTTAAACAAAGTAAAACGTGAAATTTGTAATGAAAAGTTAGTTTTACCTGAGGAAATGGTTATTGAAGACAATTACAGACTTGTTAGAAATTTGAATCGGGGGCAGTTGCTGTATCCAAAAGGCAATGTGTTGCAATTAATTGGATTTACATTAGAACTCCTAGAAAAAGTGTTAAGAAGACGTTTTAAATGTGCACAATAAAAATACTTTTGTTTCTAAATTTGTGTTAAAATATATGACCAAAAATAATACTTAAAATGTTTTAGTGGATGCAAAATATCGCAAAAGTTTTTATAACTTAAACATCAAATACATTAATAAAACATTACTTTAGGATATTTAATGATAAAATAACAATAACAAACAAACAGTGAGATTTACTAGGTATTGAATAAAATATAAACATATTCATCATGTGAGTCAGATGATATTAGGCCTACTGACAACTTTGAGAAAAGGTTATGAGGTGTTTAATAAGGTGTAGACTAATAATTACAGGTATGTTAGCTCTACTATTGTAATTATTTTGTTTTAATACAATAGCATGCAATTTGAGAGCCTACTAATTTAAATTAGAGCATAAATATAAGCTCTAATAGTCAGGTTGTTTTATAAAGCTAGTATATTTTCCAGGAAGAGCAAATGGTGTCTTGAGCACAAGAAATTCAAAAGGTGTTTTTAACTTTTCATATTATCAAATCAAATCTTTATACATATAAATATACTTTTAATTTAATATAAATAGCCTATATATAAATAAATGTGAATACAAATAAATATACTATTCCTATAAAGACATAATTTAAGGCAGAAAACGATATGTAACTTTGTTTAAAATTACAGTTTGACCTTATAAAAAAGCGAGCGATTTCTATACAGCTGTATTCACTGCATGAGTCTTGTATTAAGAGTGCACACACGTCAAGCCAACTCCAACTAGATTCGAACTTATGCAACTGTGCTTGAGTTACCAACGGTAGTAAACCATTGCACTACGCTCCTTCACCTATAAATTAATTAAAGCCTGTGATTGAGGTCTAACCTAACACCGTAAAACCTAACCACGTCACCGCTTCAGAAAATACGCCTCTATTTCGATTTCACATATAAATAAAAACAACCTAATCTTCCGATGCTAGTAGAGGCCTATGTTTGTATGGGTAAATTAACCATTCAATTGATAGGCCGGTTAACTTTCGGTAAAATCTATACAAACGATCATGCATATCTTTCTCTTCACTGACCTACGCCATGAAAGTTAATTTACCTATAAGCTTCAATTTCTCTTTCAATGTAGTTGTTTTACCGCACTTTCTCCGGTTTGAAAATTGCGGTGATGAGAGATTGCCTGGTTTTACTTTTACTGCTGTTTCATGATGCAAGGTTACACTTCATTGTCATTCAAGTTTGTGCAAGTCTTGTATATAAATATTAGAGTTCGCTGTAGTTACAAAGTCAGTTGAATTTGGATATACCACCGTTATTATTATACAACCATACATACGTTCAATATATAAAATGATGATATAATGTTAAACTCGAAGAAGTATGATAGAAAAGCATTTCTGTTTTTAGTTTTCGTGAATAGGAATTTAAAATGTTGATTTTTATTTTCTCATTTTGTTTTGTAGTTCTGACTTTGGAACTACTAAAAACCTAAATAAAAAAACATTTAATGATACTATCGGCTGGTTTATTGTTGATAGTGTTTTATTTAGCTACCAAAACTATTTTATTTCGTTTATTAGTGTGATATGTGAGGGGTTGTATATTTGCATTACAGGAAAACTAAAGCTGATCCAAACTTTTGTGCAAAAAGGCATGGTAAGTATGTTCGCTTTCAATGTAGTCCAGTCAAATTGTGTTTTTCGCAAGAAAGTTTTGGGGTAGTTTTGATTTTTTCCATGTTATATGTTTTTTGGGGTGCTGAATCCGAATCTGAGGTTTGCCTACAAAATTTCGTGACGCAACATTGAAAAAATGCAAAAACATGTCAAAAATCTTATGTTTTTGCGGTTTTTTGCTTATAACTCGAAAACTATCGACTTTTCGTAAACAAACTTCCTATTAAAAATTAATGTACATAAAATTTACTACAAATTTCATTCCATAAGTTATTTTCTCTGACGAACCGTTCGGGCACAAGCGCTAATTGAAAATTGGCGTATTTCGCCTGTCTCCCCGAAAACCTACAATTTCCACTATAAAACTTTAATATATTCAACGTTGTCAATTTGTGAATTCCTTTCTGTTCTCAGCATATACTTTATTTACATCGTATATGTGAAGGTAGAAATATTTTTTTTCAAAAATTTAATGTAATAATGTTTAAGTTATATAAAGTCCGACATTATACAAATTTAGTTACACAAAGTTAAAATTACAACGAAAATCTAGAAAAATGATTACATATTATTATATTGTTTTAAGTATTATATATTATGATTATATGTATATTACATTATTATGTTAGGCGTTGTCGTTTAGAGGGTCCTGGCTGAGGTTCTTTGCAGGCGGTGGATCCTAGCCCAGGTTCGGGTTATTCTACCGTAGGGGCTTGTTCATCTGGAAATGAAATAGGTGGTGCGAAAATAACAACTTTGATCCTATCTCAAGAAGAGATGACAGTATGTTTTGTTGAAAATGATTAAAAAACTGGGGTGCTTATCTCATAAAAATACAAAATGGTGATTTGAAAAACCCACAAGTTTAAAACCCAGAATTGCAAGTAATTTCTGTTTCACAATAAAAAAGGATTTATACTAACATTAGTTTTACAAATATTTGTAAAAACGACTGAGAAGCTGAGTTTTTAGGTTAGCCCTACATTTGAAAATGCGGTAGTTTATGACTATTACCAGTAAACATATAGGCCCATTTCTTTTTAACCCTAAGAATAGAAGCAAAAAGAGGGGTGTTATATAAGTTTAACGTGTGTATCTGTCGGTGGCATCGTAGCTCCTAAATGCATGAACCGATTTTGATTTAGTTATTTTTATTGAAATTTGTCTTGATTGAGAGTGCTCTTAGTATAGCTATCATTCAAGAAAATCAGTTCAGCCGTACGGGGTTTTAAATTTTTTTAATTTATCTGTTATTTGCCAAGTTTATCCTAGTTGAATTTGGAAAACATTACAATGACATAAAATTTTAAATAGTTTAATTTATTTGTAACCAGTCTAGTAAAATGTTTTTTAAAATATTTTTTTATTGGTTTCTTCCAAATGTATTTAGTCTTACGAATTCATTGTAATTATAACGCGTAATTCACTACGCGTAAAGATAACTTATTGAATTGTGTTGTCGTTGGATTCTAACATCGAACTATTCCCTTCACACCGGAATCGAGAAGATAGCTTGGTTGTTGATGTGTTTTGTTTTTGCTTTTTAGAGGGGGACGAGGGGAGGATAGCTTGTGAACAATACTGATAACGCTCGAGACTGTTAAAGCAGGCACAAGGTGACGTACTTGGCCTTGGCTCGTATGTGAAGGGGTCGAATGAAAAGAAAATGTGCTTTTAAACCAGAAGGACAGTTATAAAATCATTTGGGGAGGCCGGGAGTTAATAAATAAAATGAAAAGACGTACAAGACGGAATTATATTTGCATAAAAATGTAATATAATGTTGTTTTGAAAAGGCCTTTATTACCACGTTTTTATTAACTTGCTTTCTTGTTTGTTCAGTACAACCGATTTTAAACCAACTTCCCGATGAACTAGAAATTTTAAACATAACTCGAACTGGATGTCAATGCAATTTTACTTTGCATTTTTGTCTGTCTGTCTGTTTGTTTGTCTATTCCATTTTAAACTAAGTTCTCAATGAGCTAAAGATTTGATATTTTAAATATAACTCACAGCTGAGGACTAAAAATCAGAAAATATTACTGAATTTAAAATAATTTAATATACCAAATTTTTAAAACCAACTAAAAAGTATACAATAATTTCTCCTAGCCATGCAGATTTATACAGATTTATTCTGTTTTAAAAACGTGGTATATTAAATTAGTTTTTTAGTTTATATTATATTGTTTTATTACTTTAGATGACATAATAATTGAAACCAGTCACATTGTATTCAACTAAAAAGTAGGAAGAATTCACTAAATTACAGCCTTAAATAATAAGTTAGAGCTTTGGAGTGGAAAAGTGGGTTTCTGCGGAGCCAGCCGAAATACGCTAATTTTCAACTGGCGCTTGAGCCCGAACGGTTCGTCGGAGAAAAAAAAAAATAAATGATGTAATTTGTAGTAAATTTTATGTACATTCTTTTCGAATAGGAAGGTTATTTACGAAAAGTTGATATTTTTCGACTTATAAGCAAAAAACCGCCAAAACACGAGATTTTTCACATGTTTTTGCATTTTTTTCAATGTTGCGTCACGAAATTTTGTAGGCAAACCTCAGATTCGGATTCAGCACCCCAAAATACATATAGAAAGGAAGAAATCAAAACTACCCCAAAACTTTCCCGCCAGGGGTTCTTTTAAGCACAATTTGACTGGACTAATGGTCTCTACCAGCAATTTATAATTTAAACCGCTACTTTATAGAATGACTAGTTCGGTGTTGATGTGTCAGGTGTTGATGTTGTTAATTTAATTTTTGTCAAACTTTTTCAAAGGCTAGCAGTACGGAACCCTTGGCACACAAGTCAAGCTCGCACTTTTATGCTTGATTATTTTATGATATTTGAATTTTAGTCATAACTCTCACGAAATCCTCCCATTTTAATCTCATTCAGAACCGGATCTACAAATTCACGGTTCTCCTGCGAGAATATGCAGATGTACCATTTATATTTAAAGAAAGGTAAAACTATAAATTTTAAAACAATTCCAAGTAAACTATAAAAAAACACGTTACTGTAGTAGGCTATAAGCAAGTCATGACATAATTATACGAGCATATATAATGAGGTTTTTACCTATTTTACAATGGTTCGGGATCTAATCCTGACCTTGAAAAAGTTACCGGTTTTCTACTCATAAGTTTTCTACTCATAATAATATAATGTTTTATTTTATAATAAGAAGGTTACAATTCTTTTTGACAAGCATTAAGACAGTCGTTTTTCTTTTTACCGTCTGTCAGTTGGTGGACTATAGATTTTCTTACTGTAACACCTCTAGGTATATACAAAATATTTTAGCATAACGCTAACAATACATTATTAAAAAATAATAAGAAATAGTTATCATAATCACGACATCCTTATATAACTAAATACACACACACACTCACAAAATATTATTTACTAAGTAGCCAGCCGGTGATAACTAAACATTATTTTATTATAACAACTAAGTCAAGTGAAGATTGCCAACAACAATATAAAAATAGTGTTTTCTAACACTATAGTTTTATCTTCTACCGCACATTCTGTCAATTCCCTTGATAAAGGTCGTCCTAAAGAAACATAAAAATACTTAAATACGTACAGTATGTTTTAACACAGCACAATAATATTTTTACGGAAAATTGTATTATTAGGTTAATTGTTCGTCCTTCTAAATGTTACTCCGTTGTGTTACGTGTAAGAGTTTTTATATTTCTGTATTACGAAATACAAAGACTTTTCCTCTATCGAGGGAATTGACAGAATGTTTACCCTGAAGATGAAACAATAGTGTTTCGAAACCACGATAGCATTTACGAGGTGAGCAACGAGACCTATAAAATAGGTGAAACCCTCATTGCATAAGAAACACGCATGAACAAAAGTTGAGGCATTTATTTACTATTTGGAACTGTTTAAAAAACTTGTAGTAGCAAAATAAACGAACATTTTATGTACAAAATGGAATTGCTATGAAGTTAACAGAAATCCCATTAAGTTGAGACTGTATGAAAGAAAGTTAGAACGATTATTCAAGAATGCAATAATTGCTTCCTGTAATCCACTGTGATAATCCAGAAACTAGACCGTAAACATGACCTTGGCATTAAACCAGATCTGCTTACTTTTTATACAAATGTACGTGTGGTTGTTGATTTTCATGAAAACATGTTTTAAACACAAACATCACAGACATTAGACGTGAACACTTCGTTCACAAACACGGGTCAAATATTTAGCCTCTACTATATAGCCTACTATATATACTATAGGCTACAAACTATCTTTCCTGTCTATTAGTTTATAACGTGAGAACCAGTAATCTCATTTTCAGTAATTTTTCTTAACATATGGGTTGACATCAGGGAAGGCTAACTTTGATCAAAACCGGTTCAATAATTCCCAAGTTTTAACAAAATATGTCTACGTGTGCCACAAATAATGTTGAACTTTTTAAGTAATTTAATTCAAAATTACTAAGTAGTTTCTCAAAATTTCAATATTAAACAAATTTTTAAATATTTAAAATTTCATTTTCTGTATTATAGCCTTTAAGTTAAGGTGCGCATTACCACCTTGACTTGCGCGTTTTAATTTTTATTGTATGTGTCAGTGTTATGTGTAAAGTAGATTTATTTTAAAGTGCGACGATCTCTTCGGAGGGAAACATATCTGATGATGGAGTTACGGCTCCGAAACATATCATCTCAATAAGTACTACAAGAAGTCACGTGATATACCAAACTAAGTTAATTTACAATTAATAATATACAAATCAAGTTACACTGTTGAGCTTATTATAGTCCAAACCTAGACCTATATAGTAACTTATTATACCTATATAATTAATAATGTAACTTAGTTTGAATTGGAATTTTAAGAGTAAAAATTTAATAGGTATTTTATTTAAAAAATGTTGTTTGCCTAATAATACGGTGTGTTTTAACGCCCTCGCGAAAGTACGAGGAGCGGAATAACAAACGAAAAAATCCTACGTCAGTAACTGGATTCGAACCTATGGTCGCCTGAAATATAAGGTGTTCAAGTGCCGCCATTAAATTAGTAAACATATGTTAAAGTCATGCAGGGTACCCTATTTTTTCAAACAGTAACCAAGTTTCATACGTCGAGATCCGACTAAGTAAGGAATACGAGTTTTCCATCACATGCATCTTCTAGATGCTAAATCACTGAACCAATTTTGTTAAATATGTGTTATTATGTTTGTTGGAGTACCGGGTCGTTTGAATACAAGAATTGAGATTTTATAATTTATTAATTAATATTTCAAATTGCAAATATTTGACAATTTTGAAAATATGTTTATTGTGTGAGTTTACCGAAATAAAAAAATTCTGATATGAAAGTAACCGCCCAATTCTTTAAAGAGAAGATTAGAGCTATTTTGACAAATGAAAATTGTATAAATATTTCTTGCATCTATTGCACATCAGACACTGAATATATACAATTTAATCAATATTTTTAAAAATTGCAGAATAGCATATAGTATGTACATATTTGAGATACCACAAATAATTAGGTAAATTGGTTTGTTTTAAAGAGTAATCAATTTTTAAGAGTGTAATTTTGTAAAAAATAGCAACCAAAAACTAAAAAAATCAAACGGAAGGTGTTGTAGAAAAAATCTTGGGTTGAGAGTAATAAAACAGGAACATCTGTGAAAGAATGTTATCACTCAGGACTTAGCCCGCCAAATCATTTTAAGTCTCGCAGAAATGAACTTCAATCAAAAAATAATGAATTGAACTTTGCAACGCTGATGTAGAATGCACATAAAATATATTTAAGAATAAGTAATAATGTAATTAGATTTTGTTTTGCATTTAGGTGTTTTTAAATAATTTTACCTGTCGTTTTGACCTGGGTAATTTACTAAACATTTTACGATCCTTTTCAAAAACGAAGCCTACAACTTAATTATTTTACTTTTTAAAACTATTATTGAAAAACAGTTTTTCTTTTTAGCGAAAGTACCGGTACCGTAATTCAACAAAATTCAAATATTTCTCAATAACATTAAGTACGCATCATTAATAACAATTAACAAATTAACACATTGATAACTGTCAAATTTGATAAATTAGTATTTAAATTTCAGAAATTTGAGGAATAATGTAATCTTGTTATATGTTACTGAACAGACCAAAACCTGAATATTTTTCAATAATATTGAACAACCCCGTAACAGATACCATTTTTTTATAAATGAGACATTTAAACGCTTTATAGTTAATATTATGTAATAGATTTTACTAGAAAAATAATGAATTCGAACGCTTCTTGTTTGCCTTCTTCCACACAGTTGGAAAGTCAGGGGCTTCAGAAGATTGGATATTATGTACTGTATTTTCATACCTCAACAAAATAAGAAATATTTTTTAATAGGATAGTTTAAATTTACTAGCATAAACTGAAATGAGGTTGTACATTATTAATCGAGAGATACGGAAGGGGATTTACTTCAATTTGGAAAGATTTTTTAGAATACTATTTGTTTTAATTTCTTTAAACAAATTTTAATTTTATATAGTAATATTTTTATATATTCTATACAAATACGTATCTGGAATCTATATATACCATGCATATACATTGAATCATAGGTGTTCCACAAGGTGCAGAAATGGATCCTCCATGGTATAACCTTCGCTTCCCGTTCAGGGTCTACATAACCATCTCGGAAGAAAGTTGTTCTCAGAGTGGGAGAAGCCTTGAAGTGGGGAGTTCATTCTCCTTTCCTTAAAATTAACTAATCTCCTTCCAGTTAGTATTGTATAACGGCGTGAAAAACAGCAAAAGTGTATTATTACATCATGATAGAGTGAAGCGTGAAGTTGAAATAAAGTGTCTTACGTCAAAATGGATATGTCAGCTGATCGGGTAGTTTTGTTAAGTTGTTTGCTGGTTGTGTGCAATATTAAAACATCCGATGCGCAAACTGCAGGTGAAAATGTGGTCGCTTTTGGTGAGTTTGTAGTTGTTAGTTTTTTGAATGTAACTACACATTTCCTGGACAATTCTAGTTAACATTGGTATTTAACCAATATTTTTCCATAATTTGCCTCATAAATTAAATATATAAAAAAAAACGCTTTTAGGCTAAAAGTTTAATTTGTTCTAGGCCAGTACAGAAAGTTTAGATAAATTATAGTTTTGATGGGCCAAATATTACCTATGATAAAGCATAATAAAGCCACTGTGAATATCAAAGTTCATTTTGAATCGAGAAAAATATTAAATATATAAATATGTTAATGATAATGGACCTAGAAATGAGACGGGTCTATTTTAATACAAAAACAGCTGTAGGGCTCTAGGTGTTTGTAATGCTATCATGTGCAATGTTTTCAAAATGAGTAGTTGACGACAGTCTTTGGAAGATTTTATGTTTTATTGTAAACTTGTTATTTGTGATTGGATTTTTATAGTACAGAATAATTGAGTGAATTCATACTTGTAAATTGTATTATCTCCTTAGTCGCGTCCCCATCGTGATTTCAAACTAAAACCATTTATAATTCGAAACTATGCAATAGATTTATAAATATTTTAATAATGTATAACATTTTTGCTATTAACTAGCTACCAATCATGTTTCTAAATAAATTTAGCTATCTCTGGAATGTAAGAAACATAGATTTCCTTTAGAAACAGAGATTAGAAGTATAGATTTCCTTTTAAAGCGTGATACATTTTTATTAGGTCCTAAGCACTGAACTTTAAAATGTTTAAATTTGAAAATGCAAGTTGTAACTATCACGTACCTTTCAATTCTTCCTCGTACAAAACTGTCGCTGAAATGTTAGAAAAAATTAGCAAGTCGTGTACATAACTTTTGATTTTCTTATTTTCTGCCCCATGAAAGTCTTACACTAACTTAAAATGTCTACCAGCGGTAGATTTGATGAAAGGTTACCTTAAAAAATGATCTAATTATAGCCTAGTTCTCAGTTTTCAAAAGTTCTAAAGACATACTTTATTAATTGATGAAGCTGCCTTGTCTTGTTTAGGGTTACTTGTGTGAATGAGTGTATTAATGCTTACAAATGTGTGAACTACGTATAATATTAAAAGTAAATCCATAAATTTGTTTTTGTTTAATATGTTAACGTAGTATGTACTTAATGCTAATTAAATTTCATTTTGTATTTTCAATTGTTTATGTTTTTTCTTTCTCTCTTTTTTATGTAAATATGAGTATATTAGGCTATAATTTCGCAATAAATAAAAGTAAATCCTTCATTCATTCTATCTTTCTTTCTGTCTTTCCCTTTCCCCCTTTAATTTAATATATTTAAACCTTGCATTTTCTTACAATACAGTATTTTTTTCTTTTTTCTACAATCTATTGTTCTGAGTATTTGTCCTAGTTCTATTTTTTTTCTAATCGTGTTTACCAGTATATATTTTTTTTACGCTCTACAAGCATGCTATTTTAATCTGAATGATTCTGAAGATAACATTTACTGTAGTACTTAGGTAGGCCTATATTCAGTTATCTACTTTACAATATCACATGTATAGCCTATGCCAAAACTCGAAAGGCATATTCAATAATTCGACTTAATTAAAAATCCACTTCCTTGTATAGTAATTAAATATTGTACATTACAAGACTATTAATAATGTTCTTGACTGATCATAATTATTTCAATAAAACATCGAAGTATTACATTACGATCTTAATTAATTAATAGGCAGGTTAGAGAAAGTTCCAGCGTGAGACCTTTTAGCTTTATTAATTTGTGTAATTAGGAAAGTAAGAGGATTTTGATTGGAGATATGAGGGCGCCTTATTATATTACACAGTTGTTGCGTTAAATGAATATTTTTAATGGTATTGAGTTGCTTAGTAGCAAGTTGTTATACACTCAATATACCTAGATTGCTGCTTAAAATAAATCCAAAACTGTATGGTTACGTTCTATGGTGTAGAATTTAGAAAGTGTATTGTTGAGGAATTCTTGTAATAATAGTAATAATAAGACATTTTGAAGCTAATGAAATCTATATCCCTCACACATGTCATTTAATTAAGGTGCACTTAGGTAAAACACACAGACTATATCAGGCTAGAAGTAATTACGATTCGTATATAAATTAAAAGAATGAGTTGACACACTTTTATTTCACATCTAAAGGAAAATTTTGGGAATGAGGTGGGTCTAAAAAAATGTTAAATGTAAACATAAATCGAGTGGTATACTATTTACGGTCTTTTAAAATTAAACATTTTGAAAAAGAAAGCTTTAACTTTAGCCTCGTTTCAAGATGACTAGCCATATATATATTTTTTTAATTTTTTTATTTTTATATACTACTACCGATTTTGTATACTCAAAACTCAACATTTTAAACACATTGCTAGTTACATACCCTTTCAATCACTGATCAACTTCAAAGCTTTTCCATAAATTTTCTAAAATAGAAAATTAGAATTTCGGAAAAATAAAAAGCCCGTCAAATAAAAGGTATTTTAAATCCGAACATTTTTGTTATTTAAACTTTGGTCGTATCTCGAATCAGTTTTAAATGGCGGCAAAAAAACTGTTTAGGCCCTTTATTGTTTAAAAAATTGAAACGCATAGAGAAAATAAATTAGTTAGCCTACATTCTCGAAAAATAAAAAATATAGTCAGTAAATAATCATTGTTATGAAGTTTTAAAACTTATACTCCACTTTAGATTAAACTTAGGCTTACTTTTTCGAGTTTTTTTTTATTTTTCAATTTAAAACTTCGAGTAAATTATTAGTTTTTTTAAATAATAACTTTACTGTATTATATTATTACAGAATGTATGATAACTATTTATTTAATGTATGTCAACGCTCATCATTTAAGAGATATTTATAAAACCCCATTTGATTTGACCTTCAATTAAAATTTTTCACAGGTAGGATCGATGGAGGTTTGCTATTTCATTTAAAATTACAATTTGAAGATTGACAAGCTACAAATTGTCAACTAAATACTAATTTT
>JAGFPH010002550.1:83129-100012 GCA_018207615.1 Philaenus spumarius | reverse complement strand
AGATTTCATCTACACTAGGATGACCAAATAATGAACTGGAACACAAGGGATGTCTGGGGATCTAACTGGGGTCCGCGAACTATTTATGTCCCCACTGCTTTTCACAAATAAAAAAATTAAAGCGTTATGTTTGTACTGCTTCTGTCAAAAATTAGTTTTTAAAAATTCGCAAAAATGGCGGATGACGATTGAGCATAATTAGTGTCAATATAAGACGTTAATATAAAATTAAAGAATAAAGTTCAACACCCAAAAGAAATACCCTTCACTGTGACTCTGGCAGGGTGGCAGAGACACTCACACACGCTCACTGTCTAGCCGTCTGTGCAGCGTCGGCGGAGTGGGGGAGGGGGAACAGTGCAGCCATATAATATAATTATTACAGTACTTAAAGTTGTATTATAAATTAAGAAGTTTCACTGATTTGGAAATGTGTTTAGTTTTAGTATCCAACTTAATACGGGACATTTAGGCGTCCCGGGAGTCTTTTTCGGGACACTGGGTATGATCGTGTTAAAACGGGACAATCCCGTTTTGGTCATTTTAATCTAAACTCATTATTTCTTTTGTTATTTCAATTTAGTTCTTGCTGTTCGTCTGAGTAGGCCTTTCTTAAAAAAAAGTCAAACCCACTCTAGGATTGTGTCAGTATAATAAATTATGTTTATTTTATCATTATTTGAAAGTTTGCTTGTTCTCATTGATAGACGGTAAATATTTTCTAATTATTTAATTTGAAACATAAAATCTAAATTAGAGAAACATTTTTAAACTAACACAAGTTTGTGTTATTATTTTATTTTGATTACTTAAACACTTTATAATAACATTACCGGAGTATTTTTATTAACTATTTTGTTTATTTTTCTCTTAAATTTTGTCAAAACTTAGATGTAAATCGTTTATAAATTCATTAGATTTTATTTGAAATATTATAGTTTCAATTGGTGATTTAAGTGTAATTAGTTGAGGTGAGTGTGAGTAAAGTAGGCCTATATTTTTGTGTTTGAAACAATATGTATATTTACGTCAGTGAGTGAGTGTTGCAAGTGTTGGTGTCATTGTGTGTGAGGTGGGTGTGTATGGCGTCAGATCTGTCAATTTATGAACTAGGAGATTTAGACACCGCACTGTAAATATGTTTTTTATAGTTTTCTGTATATTTATTATTCTAGTTTGTACACAAAGTAAAAATATACATATTCACGTTTCCATTAACATTGTGAGAATGTATATAATTAATTGTATTGCCATTGTGTAATTTCACAGAAAATTGATTTAAAAGGTAATTTTTATAGTTAGGCCTAAGTGTTGAATGATACATAATTTAAGATTTTTATTTTCTTAATAATTAAAGAAGAATAGTTTTATTATTATTATTACTACTATATTATTTCCAACAGATGCAAATACAAAACAATTCTTCCAACTTTAGTCTTTAATCTAAATTTAATGGTTTGTGCCTTTAATATTTAATTTTCATAAAGATTCTTTCTTACAAGACAAATAAATTAAAACAAAACAGATAAAAAAGGAAATGAACATTATAATACTAGGTCTACCCAATTCTTCATAATATTCTTATATTCTTAGGTGTAGAAAAATCTGTGAAATAAAAGAGTAGAATCTAAATAAAAAGAGTAATTTTGTCCGTCTGTGTGACTTTTATAACTTTAAGTAATTTACTTGTTCATGACGTGTTTCGAAACTTATTCCATCATCAGATTCTCGCTCTATTGAGGTCGTTAACACGTTAAAATAAATATACAGTTAACATAACACAAACACAAATATACGAGTACACTAACACAATAACTAGCTAACCGGTGCGAATAATACACAAGTTAGGAATACGTATCTGATTTAACACGTTGATTTAGTTCAGTTAATTTCGTTTATTTATTTACATTTTTTAAATAAATAACAGTTTATAACACTTGCATATGGAATGTAACCAATCAAACTAACAGCTGTCATGTTAGTTAAACAGATTGTTGATACAGTAGATGGCGCCTTTCATTAGAAACCATATGAAGTATAACTGGAGAGAA
This sequence comes from Philaenus spumarius, assembly GCA_018207615.1. Taxonomy (NCBI): domain Eukaryota; kingdom Metazoa; phylum Arthropoda; class Insecta; order Hemiptera; family Aphrophoridae; genus Philaenus; species Philaenus spumarius. Next base: position 97,961 of record JAGFPH010002550.1, on the reverse strand, counting down.
TAGAGGTAATAAACATTTTTTAATGAAATAACTTTTATTTTCAGGTTTCAAAATACATTTATATTAAAAATATAGCTTAGAGGACATCTGGTGAAGCGAGGGGCACAGGTAGTACAGAATACCTATCCACAGGGCAGTGGCGGATTAAAGGGGGCGGGAGGGACCCCCCCCCCCCCCCCCGACCTGACAGTAAAAAAAATTGCAAATCTTTATTTTAAATAAACTACTTCAACTATATAAAAAACATAGGTTTTGATGTACTTTTACGTTTAGTAAGTAGGCTTATAATATCGAAAAACATATCAAATTTTAGTTGACTGTCTTTTCTACAAAGAATCCTTCTAAAAACCACCTTCAACTAAATTCCATTTTAAGTTTATACAAGTACACCATAAAAAAAACAAAAGGAACCGGAACGGTGACCGGTGATGAGATAACATGAGCAAAATCAAGTCGGCCTAGTGTGGTCCGTTTAGCGATGCGACACACTTGAGAGCAGGGGCAGAGCGGATACAGGATTTCATTTTGGCAGGGGGTCATAAGAAGTCGAAAACAACATTACCGAGAATTTAACAACAATGGGCCCGGGAATTAAAAAATATATAAACTCTATGAAATAGTTTTTAAATTCATTTCCAGGCCATAAATATTGTCTTGAAAGAGCAAGAGTTTCTTACAGATTAAATAATAAGAACACACTAATTATTAAAGAGTAAAAAGGAGTGGTACTAAATTCCACGACACCATCATTAAATCCACTTTGTTTTGCTAAATTTTAAAACAACGTAACACAAGCTCTCACTTATTCAAGTCATACAGTTCCATACGGCGGCGGAAAGATCGTTTTTTGTTATTGAATTTCAGCAATCGACATCCTTAATTAATTGTTAGCATTGGTTTACAACTATAATTATTAATGATTTAACTATGTACAGTTTAACAGCAATTTAAAAAGAAAAAAACTAAAACAGATTTTATAGTTATGGGTTTTTGAAGAGTTATCAAAACGTCTAGTGACTGAACTTCACCATTAAGGGGGCGCTACCCTGTCCGCCATATTGAATCTGATTCCCATAAGAGCAATGCTATAGAATAAGTCATTTTTTTCCGTTAATTCGTGGAATAAATTTAAAATTTTGGTTTCATTTTGAAGTACTGTCATATGCAGATGTTGATTGCCGAATACATTTTCAAAAACCGTGTTATTGTTTCCATAAACGTATGATATAAATAGTAAAAAATAGTAAACTTTATTAATTTTTTACTCAGTTTCAAAAAGAGATATTCCAAAAACCCTTAGCAATCAACACCCACAATCTATTTTACTTTAAGAAAAAAAATACAACTTTCGTTTTTTGACAAAAACAACACAAAAATATGCTTAATATTGAAGGTATGTTTTGGTTATTTAACATTGAAATTGGTACCCAACTTCGCCGTTTTGAATGTAGAGAGCCGAGCCTTAAAGCAGCTGCTCAATGTGTCCTCAGTTGATTGGCACGCACTGCTCCAGTCGTCGGCCCATCGTCTGCCTCACCCATCCCTGGCATCCCTCTTATCCTTTGGCACCCATCTTCAATCCGCTCTCTGAGCTGCTCAATGTTCTCTACAGGGGTTGAATACTAAAAGGTGTCTTTCAATTTGTAATAAAACATAAATTAAAATTGAACAATTTGGAGTTTTTATAGTCCCTAGTTTTAATGGAATTTTCCTTTGAAATTGTTAAATGGCCCCCATTTTGATATTTATTAACCAATTTTTGCAATTAAAGTGTCATTCGATTTGAAATTAAAAGGGCTTCAAATTTAGTGTCTAGTAAAATTATGTTTTAGTAGCTGGTTTTCATGGAACTTGAAATTAAAATTTTAAATGACCGCCATTTTAAAATTTGATGAGTCTGATAAAAGATATTTTTGGAAAATATTTATAACTGTAGATTTAAAGTGTATACCAAGATTCATAAAAATATCCCCAAGGGCTTTTGAGTTATTAATTATTTTAAAACAAATACAAAATGGCTGATTACGGCTAAACTAAGCCGAAATCGAAAAAATGTTATACTACATTTTCGACTTATTTTTGCATGTAGAATCTGAATCTGCATAGCCCGCTACAAAAATAAATAAAATAATTCGATCACGCAGCTGAACCGCTGACGTGAGTTGAGCAAATTTCAAAAATTAAGTTTATAGGCCTATGTTTTGTGGTTTCAACCAACAATTTGGGAAATAGGTCTATTCACGACGGTGCTGAATAGCTGCAAAATGCTTCGCACGCCATTCCGAATATTGGGAGTATCTTCAACACACAAAACATTGCTTGCTTCCCACGCCATTCCGCATATTGGGAGTATTTTGAATACACAACGTATTGCGTGCTTCGCACGCCAACCCCCGTATTGGGAATATCTTCAATACACAATGCATTGCGTGCTTCGCACGCCAACCCCACGGTGGAATCCACCACATTGCTTTGAACCGGATACTTCTCCGGTATTTTACGTTCTGATCGATTTTGAGGAAACCGATTTTTTTTGAGCTATAATGTCGCGTAAAAAAACAAAATATGCAGAATAACATCCTACATTAATATTTGTAGAAAAAACTCAAAAACAAATTCATTCTCGTAGGAAAACCCTCTAAAAAATAGTTACTTCCGGTCACAAAACGTACTTTCGATTGTTCGATTTTTTTGGCTAACGAACTCGTCCGAGCGACGTAGACATCCAACAAGTGTACCAAATTTGAACCAAATCGGACTTAAAATGCGGCCCCTAAAGTGCGAACACATATATATATGATTTTTAATGACACCCCAAAACGTGTTCTGGGGACCATGATCGGTGTTCATTTGCTACTCCCGACCTTGGGTCTTACCATAAGGACCACTGAAATAGCTCATTTTTCCTATGGAAATTCGTTAACAATGGTTAAATTTTTTAAAAAATGATGGTTTTAGGCTAATTTTGGTTGTTGTAGACTATTACCAAAAAATTATGTTTTTAGTTTTTTGTCGATAACTCGTTTATCCTTTGACCTACTGAAACTAAAAAAAAAATCATTTTGTCTGTCGTTGAAAAAGGAAAATATTTTGTCTCTTGTACATTTTTTGTAAAGTTAACGGTTTTCAAGATATTCCACGTTAAAAAATTTGTAACGGCCGCCATTTTGAAAATTATAAAAATAAATTCTTTGTGTTTGGTACGCTTGTTAATCGTAACACATAAAATGCTTATTAAAAATTTGAACTCGGTATCTTATCTATTTCCAAAGTTACAGTGAGTTTTTGTAAAAAAACAAAATGGCGGATTACGGCTAAACTAAGACGAAATCAAAAAAAATTTTATACTACATTTTCGACTTATTTTTGCGTGAAGAATATGAATCTGCATAGCCAGCCCTACCTTTTTGTAACACCCTTTACAGAGACATCTACATTGACAATAAATAAGTTATAGATAGGTACGTTGAAAAGGGAGGGAAAAGGAGAAAAACAGTGCTTTCCAAAAAACTACAGTCAGTTTATTTTCTGGATCTTCAAGATCAGAGTAATTTCATAATATTTTAAGGCTTTTATTTTCTATGTTGGCCCTATATTGAATATTTTTAATTGTACAAATAAACAAACAATAAATCTTTTTTGACAGATTTCTTCACCTGTCTTTTTCCCCCTTAAATTATTTCTCTCTTTATTAAAAAACTGTGAGGTGTTTGATATAAATAGCTAGTAAGCTAAATATCTAAAAAATTTAAGTTTTGATGTTTTGGATAACTTAATAGAAAGGAAAGTACAGTCCTTCATTCTATTCTTAATACTTTTGGTGATAAGAACACACAAATAAGATGATTAAACTTAAACAACAAAACTGACATCACAAACTAGGGAGCATTTCGTTATAACTTACTGCTTTATTAACCACAAATCCCCGACCTATTTATATTTATTTGATTTTTAAAACGTTTTATTATTTTTGTATTGTATTTGTCACAAAACAAAAGGGATCCAAATAAATTCATTTTACTTAAGTAACCTGAAAAGTTATTAAAAACTCAAAATATTTTATAATAAGTTGTTTATTTCAAACACCCTTTTTTGACGCTAATTGGAAATCAATTTTGTTTTATTTTTTGAGAAGCAGGAGATAACACAAAGGAAAAATAGGACAGTTTTACACTTATCTGTTATTAGTTTTAAGTGCTAGAGAGGGTTAAGAAGCCAATTTCAGAAGGTATTTTTTTAATTTTTCCGGTGGAGAACCCGGCCTCCCCAGTCCCCTCAGAATGTACATCTTTAAAGACCGCCCCTCCCCACAAAACTTCATTAATCCGCCACTGCCTCAGGGTATAACGGCTATTGTCTGAGGATTTGTCAGGCATATTGAGCACGACGAGTGTTGAGTTCGTTGTGAATTTCTACTGCTACTGCTTTGAGAGGGATCCAAGACTGTAAAACAACAACAAAATCTATTAGTATTTAATAAACAAGACACTCACCCCATCACTTATTTTGACGAAACTGCATACCTTCCTAAAACTGTATTAGGCTTTGAAAATGAAAACAAAATTATTGGAACTACAATTGTATAAGTATCCCTTCATTTACCTCAGGGTCTGTAGGGAAGTACCCGTATCGCTGCAGTAAGGATGAGATTTCATGTAAAGAGTCTTTCATGCATTGGCTTATCATTCGCCAAACGTGTAGGCCGAATGATCTACTGATCTGGTAGTATGGTAGTCTGGTTTTAGACGCAGCAGCCTAAGGTAATGCCTTTAGGTCATGGAATGTATTTTGTAGGGCTAATGTTGTTACAGCGGTAGTTGGAGCCTGAATAAATCTTCCCCCACTCAAGAAAAAAAATCATAATTGTGGATTGTAGAGAGGTTGAAAGATAAAAAAAAAAGAAAAAGTAGCTATACTTACATGGATCTGAAAGCCATGATATTGTAGGAAGTTATATAATCGTAATACGAAACTTTGAGGTCTACTGTGATGTTGATGGCGTAAGTGTCGACGAAACCATCTACAACAGTACCCTTGTTCATGGTAAAAATCACCAAATTGGAAGTCTCTAGAAAAGTGGGCCATGGAAGACGACAAAGAACTTCTTATAGATTTCGAAAATGAAGCAATTCTCTCTGATAACGGTTGATAAAGAACGTCTGAATTAAGTGATATCTCTGACTCTGATGATGAAGAATAAGAAGAAGATGTTCTGTTCTAAATAACAATAAAAACAAAATCATTTGTTTTTGTACCAAAAATAACTAAAATTTACAAGTCAAACAAAATCACTTTTTTATCATCAAATCAATTCTTAAAGCAATAAATAATAATACAGTAGTTGAAATTGGTGCTTACACTTTGGCTAGCCATTATTCAGCAATCAGCAGCAGCGGTAACAAATACACTGTCTTATATTTTTATTTTTTTGGGGGGAATGTAAAGTTTACAAAGTTTAGGACAACAACAGTCTTTTAAAGTATATAGGGTCTATTTCCTCATTGCGATCACTGCGTAAGTAATTCATATATTTTACATAAAGAATTTACAACACATTTATCACAATTACCGAATCACAATTACTATATAATAATTCAACTGTTCCGACACTGTATCTGTTAGAGAGAATTCAGCTAATTGTATAGGTATCAAAATTTGCATCAATAACTAGTTGACTAAAACATTCCCTACCAAAATTGTCATACAAATTTATAAATCTGAAAAAAGTTACTACATTAAAAAGAGCAAAGGTAATTACTTTTTAAATTTGAAGAGGAGCCCAACCACGCTTCTCTTGGTGACAATCAACCCATACTATCATTGTCTCCCCTCTTTTCTTAAATTAATCAGTTATTTTCAAGTTAACTGTTTCTCCTACATGATGTGTTATAGTCAATTTCTTTCCGATAAGATATTCTAGTTCAGCTGTAGAAAATTGATCAAAATACCGTTTTGGAAGCCACGATTTTTGAGTCTCACCGTTTTCCGAATCAAGATAAAAAATTATATATTAGATCCATATTTAGTTTTAATAAAGTCGATCTTTTTAATAATGTTCGGATGCATGATTTTTAACGATTTCAATGGAACAGTGTCGGAAGGAGTTACACTGTTAAATCGATCAGCAATGCTTGAGGAATCCATACTTACGACACTTTACGCAACTCTTTACAAACACTTTACACAATTATGACACAACATCAACAAACACGCAGAACACTGTAATAGTGAAGTGGCACTCACTTCTACATTTATAGGAAAATATCCAAGATCATGGAGGGGACTGTCATGGCGTTTACTAATATGGTTTTCTGTCCTGGCGTTGACTGTCATGACGTTAACTGTCATGGTGAATGGGAATATGGCGTAAGCCAAACATTAGTACAATGCTTCCTTTACCCATGCGTACAATTTGTGTCATCCTAATAGGTTGATACTACGCATGCGGCAATTTGCGCCATCCTAATAGGTTGACACTATGCATGTATACAAGTGACGTTATCCTAAAAGATAAATAATTTGTTACACATTCCGACTGTAGGTTCTGGTGAGTGTTTCTGATATATTGCTAACTCTAAATACCGTGTTATTCATACTCGCTCTTTCTCTTTTAAATTTAGTAAAATATATTATATAATCATGTCATCTGCTTACATTTTTTCTACTATAGAAACTTATGTTAAAAAGTTCCATCTTTATGGTATTTAAGATGTTTTCAAATTTAGTTCACCACCCCGATAATGTAGAAGAAATTCAGTGGATTAGACAGGGACTGAATGAGTTGCTAGAGTCTATGACAGAAAGAACGACTGACGAAGACCATTTAGGATTTACCTGAGGAGCCTCAATTTCAAAAATCGTGATCCGGGGTATTTAGCTTTTAGACCTGCTTCAGAGGTGACTGAGGATATCTTGTGGACAATTTTTGGAGGGATTATACAGAGTAACACTGAGGCTTGTACGTCTTGTGACGTCTTGTGATACGTTTAAAGTCGAATGTACTAAAGTAAAAGTACCATTGGGTCTTGGTCGTGTTAGGCTGGGGCTGTATAATAATTTCATGGTTAGTTCAGAACTAAATAGAACTATAGTATTTTTTGGCAGGTACATAACATCTATCATCTCGAGTTTTCTTCTACACTTAACATTTGTTCTTCAGGACCCCCTAGACATCGTCCAAAAGAAGAAAGCTTTTTTGGCAAGTTTATCCGTGTTAAGAAGTTCTTAACTGAGAGCATAAAACACTTATTGAACCACTCATGAAAAATGTCTTGTATAACCCACCCTTAGGATTGGTTCATTTAATATACAAGGAGAATCTGCATTTAAACCTTTTGAATTTTCATAAGTTTTTCTGCTTGCCTACAACTAGCAACTTTAACATTAGGTTTCCTGATGCATTTGATCAAACCATAACCGTAATTCGCTCTTTCTACCAGGGTCATGACTTTCATTAGATATTACGAACGACTTTGTTTTAAGCTATCACCAGCAATTAATATCAGTTTCATCTGCGTTGAAAACCTATTCAGGTTTTAGGTCTAACCCAACTATTTTTAGTCTGATTTCGTTTTAAAATTACATAAATCAGTTTCATCTACAGGCAGCTTTTCTTCGTTAATTTGCAGGAATCTTATGCATAACGCTTTTTGAATCCATCCAGCCAACCTTCACTGACTCTAAAATTGTCTTTTGTTACCATCAGTTTATAAAAATATTTTCCTTTTCCTTTAAAAAATAACAAGAAATTGGAGCAGTCTTGATCTTTGTAGTCAAAATCAAAACATAAGAACTTCTTCGGCTTCAGAAAATTCAGCATTCCTCGAAGTTTTGCAGTCACCAGGATTATTAGTAACAGATTTCTTAAAAATTTCATATTTTCCTTCAAACATCATACATTTTTGATAAATATGGTACCGGTACCTTTTAGTAGAGCTGATGGAGTGTCCCTATTATTATATCTTTTTACAATATTCCACTTGTCAGATAAAGATAAAAAGTTGTACCGGTATGCTTATGTTTTTTTATTGTTTAACACAACACAAACCATAATCAACTAACTCAAGTCACAATTAACACAAAGTACATTTGTTAAGGAGAGAAATAATTGTGATAAGTTGTTGAGTTAAACAGAGCTGTTGTGATGCATGTTAAACAGATAAATCATGTACAATACTGAAAGGGTTTCAAGTTTTACAAGTTACAGCTAATGGTTCCAACATGTGTCAGACTAATGGTTTTATTTGATTAAAGAGAGAATACTATAATTGACACCTACCGTACTACAAATATTATGTAATACGTGGAAAAAATTAAATTTTCAATTAAAATTTGTAAAATAAAAACAAACACTGCTCGATGTCCTTGTGGTACATGGTGGCTACTGGCTAAAATGTAAACTGCACTCATCACTAACTTTATTATTTATTAAAATAACTAAACACAGTTTGCGGCACTGACAATCATATGTTGCAGATTTTTATACTTCAAGGGAAACTTTGTTAAGTGATACATCAGTTTTAAAGATCTTGACAAATCAGAATATGATATAGGTATAAACTAGTTAGATCATTCCAAATAAGAGCATGAAAATGTTTAAACCATGGTGTACTAGGACATTACTTATAAAAGAAAATGAAAACGTGTATTTTATTAAGTACTTTCTAGGATATAAGTTTATAATATATATTTTTTTTAGCTGATAATTTTTCTTCCTGCAAACGAAGCCTACCTGAATTTGACAACTGTATAAAAGATGCTCTGAATGCAGTTAGGCCGTACTTTAAAACAGGTAAATTATTATAAATTTTATATCAAACAAATGCTAACATTTTAACTATTTTGTATAGAATTAAAACATAATTTATAAATATGATTATAAATCAGACTTTGCAAATATTGTCCTGTTGTAACCTAAGTCTTGTTGAATCAATTTGATCTATTTTAAACTTTAAATTAAGTAATTAATGATGTGCTTAGTACTCATTTGTTTATTTATTTCTATTTTTATGTTGTTGTTGGTTTTTTTTTTTTTTTTTTTTACCTGCTAGAAAAAAGGTTGCTGAGCATATTTTATCAACAATTAATTGCATAATATGAGGAGAAAACGTTATTTAAATTTTACATAAAAACAAAAAATAATACTATGTGAAGACATGTATTTTGTTACATTAAGCAGCTCAGTGGCGTAGCGATCATGGAGCGAGTGGAGCAGCCGCTCCAGGGCGCTTGGCTTCTAGGGGGCGGAACATCGTTGAAATAGTACATTATGTTGCAACGTGTCGTCTAAATTTATCATTAGGAGTCAAGCGCAAGATTTTTAGAACGAGTCGTAGGTGCATACTTATGACTGGATGTTGTGACAAGAACCACAGTTAGTAGGACCAACTAACTGCACTTAAGGTTTTCGCACGGGCCTGGCTGTGAGGCTTTCAGCACAGCGTAATTAAACTCGGGTGGAGGCTACACACTTGCGGGTGGAGTCCTGCGCATAGCTTATTTATCACTGCAATGAGTGCTGATTAGTAACAACAACATGTTATTTATGGTGGGGGGGGGGGAAACTTATATTAGTAGGACCACCAGTTTTCCCGATATTGTAAATGCAGGATTAATCTTCCTAACATTGCCAGTGACTTCTGCAAGCGCAAAAGGTCTTTTTCTAAGCTAAAAATTATCTTCGCAACACAATGTCGCAAAAACGTCAAGTTGTTTTTCAACAATATCTACAAACTAACAGAGGGATGTGTGTTGATTTTAGTAATGTGATAACCACATTTGCAGCTGAAAAGTAAAGGAACAGTTATTTTGAATTTGAAAGAGCTGTAAATGTAAACTTTGCATTTTGTTTCTTAAATATTAGACATTTATAAAATACAAAAAAAAAGTATAATGTGAGAAAAACAGCAATTTTGATAAATTATCATTTATTCATTTAATTTAACGTTATATTATAAATGTTTGAACAAACAAATCAATTAAATTTTAAGATCATTAGCACTGGTTATATTACATAATTACTGCTCTGAAACATATTTATACAGGGTGGAACAAAGTTATAGTGTTAAAAACTTCGGGAAATGGTTCTATGGATCAAAGTAAATAGAAAATCAAGAATCAAGAATAATATTTTTTCGAATAACGCTTGATTTTCAAAATATCCGCCATTTTGTTTCTTTTACTAAATAATTAATATCTAGAGAACGGTTTAACCGATTGAGTTCAAACTTGGCATGAAGTTTAACCTAACAACGATCTATCTTAAGAAAAATAAGCGATTATATCCTATCATGAATTTCAAAATGGCGGCTATTTGAAAATGTCAGACCTAAATTACTCAAAAACCGTACTTTTTACCATTAATTAAGTTAAAGATAATGACAGCAAATGTACGTACAATATTGTAGTATTTTTACTGTGTTTGTATAGGATGCTGGGTTGAATAAACCAATTATTACACATAACTTAGCTTTATCCTTCATTCGATTGTTTTAACAGTTACACTAACCGATAGGGAATCAAAAGGGCTACAAAAAAGGTGTCTTGACATTTTTTGTTAAAATTTACGGTTTTTTAGTAATTTAGGTCTGTCATTTTCAAACAGCCGCCATTTTGAAATGCATGATTGGATATAATCGCTTATTTTTCTTAATATAGATCATTGTTAGGTTAAACTTCATTCAAAGTTTGAACTCAATCGGTTAAACCGTTCTCTAGATATTCATTATTTAGTAAAAGAAACAAAATGGCGGATATTTGGAAAATGAAGCGTTTTTCGGTTTTTCGAAAAAATATTATTCTTGATTTTCTATTTATTTTGACCCACAGAACCATTTCCCGAAGTTTTTAATACTAACTTTGTTCCACCCTGTTAAATAAAACTATAAGAACTTCAAAATTATGATATGAATTTTGAAAATCGTGGGGGGTAGGCCTACAGTTTGGTCAATTTTTTCCTGACTGCGGTCTGAGCTGCAGCTTGGATGATAAAAGGTGGCATGAGTCACCTGTCTGCCGGTTCAATGGGGGGGGGGGGGGCTCCTGGATTGTTTTTGCTCCAGGGCGAACGATACCTCGCTACGCCACTGAAGCAGCTATTAAGAAATCAAACATTTAAAATAAAATGGTGCTTATAAGTAGCATAATAAGTGTATGTACTTCATAGAATCAACCAAATTGTACACTATTAATATATTTCCCGAATATTAATTTGTAATAAGTAAATTGGTAAAAACATTAAGCGTGTTACAAAGGTTTGAGCCCCACTTTGGGCTCGCTATAATTTTACGATACAAGCCTCTTTTACTTGGTACCGGTACAGCCTAACTTTTTAGGTTATCAAAAACTTTTTATTTAACTTTAATTTATCAAATGACTTTGCAAAATAATAAGTTTCTATCACCTACTGGAAGAATTAGGCACTCACTTTTGTCTGGCCTAGGTGATACAACTCGTTGCAAAACATTTAGTTTTCTAAATATGCTGACTAAAACTCCTTTAATTCCCTAGCAGCAAAAATGGTTGGCGTTTTGTTGGTCCTACAATATCATCCACGGTTGGCCAACAGTGCGGATTGGCACTATGTCTTACGGTTGGCCAACTCACCCTTCCCCAACGTTGGGCCAACAAACATAATGTATGTTGGCCTAACTGAAATTTCACTATAATTTGCCAACAATTAACCAACTGTTCACGAGTAGAGAAATCCAAAATGAAAATTAAAGCCCAATACAATATTTATTGTCTCCTGCCCATATTTATAATTCCATTTTTTATATTTATTGGATCATCCTTATTAAACTATTTCAAGTTACTATACATAGGCCTATATATATAAGCTTTTAAAAAATGATGCAACGGATGTACATAAATATTATGCTTTGGGTGGTATGTGATAGGATAAAGAAAATTTACTTAGGCCTATAAACTGTTATTTTTCATTAGAACAACTTTAATTTACTAAAGTAAAGACAGTTTACAAAACATAGTTACAACATTGCAATATTTTGGTAGTTCTTTACTCATTATTTCACTTCTTAATTTTTATAGGCTATTTAACTGAAAAAAGCGCACTATTACTAAAAGTTGTGCCATTGTCTGGAAGAACTTTATTATACGATTTTATTTACATTTTTCACTTCACAACACTAATAATTATCAACTCAACTTGTCACATTTTCACTGATCAACACGACATCGTAGGACTATCTCTCCTGAAACAGAAAAAATAACAGATTTTTTTTAAACACAGGAAACGTGATACATATCAATATACTAGGGAGGAAGACCCTTAGATATATTATAAAGATGGATAAAGATTATTATTAGCTATACATTCTTTTTAATATGGAGGATTAATCAAACCGTATTTAATTTAAATGTGTACGTTCAATTGCGTTTATGATATAACGAGAGTTAAGTTACACTAAAGATCCAGTATCATTTTTATTTATTTATCTACTCCTATAAATTAACATAACCTACAAATTAGAAATACAAATTAATGCTATGAAATCAGCTGTTAATGGAAGTTTAGAGGTGTAAGTAATTAATATGGTAATAAGATACAAACACTGGGTCAACTTCAAATTTAAGATATTTTAGTTAGACGAGTTAACTAAAATATTATTGTCTAACTAAACTATCATAAAATTTGAAGCTAACCCAGTCTTTCTAAACTATTCACCATTAATATCAGGTTATTTATCCTACCAACAATATGCATTTTCAATCAGTTGAGCTATATACCGTATTTTAAATAAATAAACAATATTTTTTAAATTATCTCTAAGCTTACACCAAATTTTCTTTTAAATTATTTGTAAATTTTAATATTTTTTCTACAAACTTTAGGGGATAGGCTATACATAATATTTTACCTATGATTCATGATTTCAATATTTATTCTACAATACAAAATAAATAACATAACTTTAAGTTAAATGGAGAACAATTTTTGATAATTTATAATAACAATGTCTTGTTTTTAGACTTGACGAATTTAAATCAAGCAAAAACTTTACCTCCGTCGTTTTACGGACAGTTCAGTTTTTAAATTCATAGTAACTTATGAGAATGTTAGCCGACATTACTGTACAAACATTAATGTATAAACATACATTATATTATAACCCTCTTCAAAATTAAAATTAGTACCTAACCTGTAAAATAGGTTAGGAATATAAACTGTTTCAATAATTAATTTAAACCATACTGTAAAACTCAAATGGAAAATATAAGCTTATAGTACCATTTTAAAACCTTAACCCAAAAATAACTATAATTCCAAATCGAAACTAAAATATAGCTGAAACACTTTTTGAAGATTCAGCTCTAAATCTTGTCTTGTTTTAATTCTAGGCCTAGGCCTAAATGATGGTAAGGCGTAACTTTACTATTCGACTCTAACCTAATATTTTTGCAGACAACGACGTTGTTTTATATTCTACTCTTAAACGTTAAATACAGGTAAACATACTGTGACTAAATAGGTTAGGTTAGAACCTTTTAGGTATTTTTTTAATTATTATTTTTGCATTTCTGTTAGCTCTAGGTTAGCCTAGAGTCGAATAGTAAAGTTGCGCCGATGGTAATTATGATTGTCAAAAAACACAAGTATAGAATCATGCTCTATGACATTTAAGTGAAAACACTAAGAGTTAATACAATTATTAATAATAGGTAAGGCCTATGGTTTCCCGGCATCAGTGAAGTGTATAAATACTATATTTATTAAGAAAAAAGTTAAGGTTTGTGTATTTGTAGTAGTTTTGATTGACAAGTTAAAGTAAACAAATACCTTCGCTAAGGACAAGTTCTGTATTAAATTTTGGGTAAAGTCTAGGCATAACCTAACCAAGAACCAATTATGTAATTAACAAGATACCTAGTAGGCTTGCAGTTGTCGAAGTATCCAACAGATTTTGGCGTAAGTTTACTATTCGACCCTAGCCTAATATTTTTGCAGACAACGAAGTTGTTTTACATTCTAGCCTACTGTTAAATAATGTTGAATACAGGTAAACATACTGTGACTAAATAGGCCTACTCTATAGGTTAGAACCTTTTAGGTTTTTTTTATTATTCATGCATTTCTGTTACCATAGGTTAGCCTAGGGTCGAATAGTAAACTTGCGCCCAGATATTTTTGAGTGTAGGCTATTTGTTTTATTAATTTTAACCTCAATAACTTGTTTATCTTATGACCAGTAGAAAGGATGCATTTATTATTCCCCCAAGTAGGCCTATAAACATTAATTAGCCTACTTTGGCAAATAGCAAACTGTAAGTTATGTAATTATTCTTATGCATACTACCTAGTCCAGCTTGTAAAATCTTTTTATAATTAATATTTTACCTTATAGGCCTTTAAGCTAGTCTACCAAATATTAAAAATCACTTAGTTTAACCTAAAAGTTAATTTACCGGTAGGTAGTGTACAACAAGTAACCTACCACTTTAAAAAATAAAACTGAAATCACATGTTATAATTAATTGTGAACAATTATTTATTTTAAAACAAGACAAGAACTAGTAACCCCTGTTAGTATTTTTTTACTAATCTAAAAGTAAAATATATAAGTGCTGTACTTACTTGCAAAGAAAAAAATCAATCACTTCCACTTCACAAGGCCAAGCCAAGGACACAGACTTAGAACACACAATGCCACAATGGTGATAAAGTTTTTAAGAAAACAAATCATTTTCATTTGAAAATGCCAAATGACACAGACTTAATGAACACACAAGTCACTGAAGTCACAATGATGCTTGGCTGCTTGGTGCAAATGTAAAACTAGATGAGGATGAACAATGGATTTTTTGTAATGGCGG
>JAGFPH010002550.1:36776-78129 GCA_018207615.1 Philaenus spumarius | reverse complement strand
GGGAGGGTCATGGGGGTCATGACACCCCCCAAAAAAACATGTTTTAAGGCTTGATTTATATGTTTGATTTAACCCTACAAGCGCCAAATTACACTGTAGCCTGCTGTCGTCTCAGCCCGCCGAGCAAGTGGCAGGCAACATTATTGTATCGTTTGATTGTGTTGAATATTTACCCACTATAAATCATCCAATCTCAATAAAACAAAAACGATTGGAAACGAAATGTTTTAAACATTAATTTTTGTATTTACAAATTTGTTTTAAAACATATATTTACATATTATGTAATCATAGTTTGTAATTGTAGTTGTCTAAAAAGATGAAAACAAAAAGAAAAGACACAAAACTTTTCACTTTTCTAAGGCTTATAATCGTTAGACAGACTTGTTTTGAAAAGAATATAAGGTCACCTTTGGATTCGCCAAGATTTGAACTTTCTAACATAGTCTTCCAATCATTCGTCACTCTTATAATTTTTTAGATGTGAAGTTTTCTGTAAGCCCTGAAGATTTGACAGTTTTTCAAACAATGAGCAAGCATATTTTGTAATCGATATATCTAGTAAAAATCGATATACTTGTACATTGATGTTTATATGGATTTTAGTGGAAATTCTATATTTTCGTTTCATATAAGGAAACCCTGATTTACTGTTCATGGGCTACAGCTATAGGTCTTGTCTGTGAAATATGTACCATTGCGCCGATTGTCTTTACGCATTTAGCCCAGCCAATAGAGCAAAAAGAAGTATAATTTTGTTAATGAATTTAACAGCAAGCGACATCAACAGTGACTTTAAGGGTAGCATAAGTGTATGTAAAATACAAAAACTATCAGGCAAGGAGCTTTTGCGCATTTCGTAAACAAAAATTACAATAAATTAGTACTGTTGGGGTTTTTCGTTAATGTTATAAAAAATGACAAATGGATCAAGATACTTACTCTTAAAAACTACCATTTTTTTAAAGTTCATATCTTTGTTAATTTACAATATTAAGGGCAGATTTTTCAGAAAATTATTGATTATCATGTGTTCTTCAAACAGGAAGAAGATGAAATTTGTCGCATTAATAGTTTTTGCACAATTGCAGTATAAACAATGTAGACCATTATCTTGCACAATGCGCCCAATTAACCTGAGTGGCTCATTTTAAATTTACCAACCGGATTCTGAAAGAAGACATTAAAATCTACAAGTCATATATCTGCGATTTTTAAATAAGGTTGATAAAGTATAATAAAAATGCTTCAGAACATATTGCGAAACGTGTAAATTTGCGGCCGACCTCGATGGTAAATTTGCCAGAAGGTGGTTCTCTTCTCCTCCGCATTATGCAAGATTATGCCTAAATTGTTTATACTGCAATTGTGCAAAATCTATTAATGCAACAAATTTCATCTTCCTCCTGTCTGAAGTACACATACTAAACAATAATTTTCCAAAAGATCTGCCCTAAATATTGTAAATTATCAAAGATATGAACTTTTGAAAAATAGTAATTTTTAATAGTAAATTATCCGACTTTTCTCGGTGAGAAATGGTTCGATCGAGGTTTTTGTAGATTTTTTAATTCTCTACAAATGTTTCATTGGAAGTATCGTTATCCTTGCATAAATTTGTATAATATCAACGTTTGTCCAAATTTATTGTTATTTTTGTTTATAAAAAATGCGCAAAAATTTCCTTGCCTGATAATTTTTGTATGTTATACACCTATGTGCTACCCTTAAAGATACTGTGGATGTCGCTTGCTGAAATTCAAGAACAATAAAAAGTCTCTATTGGTTGGGCTAAAATTGTTTTACGAAACGCGCCGCTGTATGGAGGTATGACTTCTATAAGTAAGAGCTTGTGTTACGTTGTTTTAAATTTAATGAAACAAAGTGGATTTAATGATCGTGTTGCGGTTATGATTTTAGTATCGTTCCTGTTAACTTTTCAATAATTAGTGTTTATTTTATCCTTTAATCTGCAAGGAACTCTTTCTCTTTCAAGAAAATATGTATGGCCTACAAATTCATTAAAAAACAATTCCATTGAGTTTATACATATTTTTTAACCCTCCAGACCTGTTGTTGTTAAATTCTTGGTAATATTGTTTTCGACTTCTTATGACCCCTCCCAAAATGAAATCCTGTATCCGCCCCTGGCTACAGTCAGAGCCATGCACCTGCACAGGGCACCATAGGTACCAATAAATGTTTCCCTTTTCATAAAACTGTTTTAGTAGTAAAGTTGGTTTTGTAATTTAAAAGGGAAATATAACAACAATAACAGAGCTAATAAACAGTTAAAAAAACAATTTTCTATTGAATGGTACATAAAACATGAGATCCATTGATTGTAATTACATTACTAATAGTCCTGTTACAATAGGGGTGCCTGCGCCCTTACCAACTTTGTCTAGCCTCGATATCGTAGAGTGGTGTGTAGGCGTTGCAATCCATGGGTGAGGGAAACGGCCAGAACCTGAACCGTATTGTATCAGCTGATTTTATTTTGGCGATGAGTAGGCCTTCGCCCTCTCCCTTTCCCCATGGTTGTTGTTACTTCGTTTCTGTTTGCCTGGGTTTACAAACAGTTGACACGTGACCATATTGACAAGAGGTGTGTACAAGTCAAACAGACTGACAGCTATGTGGTGACCGAAGTAATAATGAATGCACTGCTGTGTAGTGATATGTTGAAAATTATAACTTGGTTATAAACAATTTTATAAATTACTGAAAGTTTCTGTTCTTTAAATTAAGCCTACCGCCTTATGCAGGGCCGGTTCTTGGAATTTTTCAGAGTTAAGCGAACACCTGAATCGGCGCCACCTAGAATTCCCCCCACCCCACCCCACCCCCATTAACATAACTAAACCCTATTTGTGAAATTTTTCGGGAAGAACTTTTTTATAAGTTTAGGTTAGAAGAGAACTTGCAATAAAAGACTTTTTTCAACTACTGTTTATTATTCACAGTAAATTTAACATTTTTACACTTTTACACATCATATACACTTTAGAAAAACCAAAAATTAACAATTTATTTCTAAATGTGAAATAAATTTTTACAGCATAACTTGGATACGATATTAGTTTTTATATATTACAATGAAAATTAGTAAAAACAGGTGTAGGTACGGTAGATGACAAGAAAGGAATTTTTAATTACATACATTAAACATGTAGAAAACATCGAAAACCAAATTGAAGTATTAGCTTGACAAAAAGAATACAGAATGTTCAAAAGTTCTTACCAATTAATAATTAACTTTCCTAGCTTTGATCTTAGCAAATTCTTTAATTGCTGAGTCGGTATCAATCTGGATCAGAACGTCATTTTCTATTGCCATTAGTGATAAGCCAACCAAGCGCTCCTGCGAGTTCGTGGACCTTAAATACGTCTTGATAAGTTTTAACTTTGAGAATGACCGTTCACCACTCGCCACAGAAACCGGCAGAGTTAGAAGAATCCTTAAACTTACAAAAACGTTAGGGAAAGTGCTTACGTAGCCATTGGTTGTAATATAGCTTAAGGCTTCTGCTGGTGAACCTGAGTCGAACATCCGGGAAAAAACTTCAAGCTCTTTGAAGAGGTCATTGCCATCAATATCTTGCTCTTCTCCGTCACTAAGTATAGTTTGTAAATGTTGACATGCTGATCTCAACTTCGCACTTTCCCAGTCTTTTAGGGAACCAACTGCATACAAAAACCAAACACCTTGCTGTGTTTTTTCCATTAGGTCAAATCTTTCTTTCAAAGACGCTATTGCTGTATCTAAAGTATCAAAAAAGAAGTTTACTTTGAACGACATCTTCTCGTCCTGTACAAGCTCATCATCACTTTCATAGGAGAATTGTTTTTTTTTACTTTTCTTGGTCGTACTTTCACTTCTTTTTCAAACTCAGTCATAACTCCAACTTTTTCCGCAACTTCTTTAGCATCTGTGATCATATTGCTGAACCCCTCATGCTGAACTCCATCAGACCTCAGGTTCTCAAGGAAGTTTTGGACACTTTTAATGAGTTTCATTGAGCTTTGCAAGTCTGATGTGATCTTTTGCAAAGCTTTACTAACCATATTTATTTTGAAGAGCACCTCATACCATGTAACAACACAACAAACAAAGTGAAAACTGTACAGCTTTTTTGCGATCCCCAAAGCAGCATTTCTAACTAAATAGGTTGTTCACTTGTCAGTAAAACCAATTGAAAATGGTTCAGTTGTTTTCAATTTTGTCTTCTGACAAAAAAAAACATTGTGTCCCGTTGGCGCCACTTTTTCTTGGCGCCATATGCGGCCGCGTAATTCGCGTATGGGTTAAACTGGCCCTGGCCTTATGGCTGACAAGAAAAAAACCTTCGGGCTCCAATAAAGGAAGGCAAAGCAAGTTACCAAAGATGAAAAACATTTGATGTTACACTACTTTAATTCTTTTGTCTTTCTTAGTTCATTTTGTGTTAAATAAGGTGTGTCTTATTGTATTATTTGTTTACATTGATTTTATTTTGAAAATTCCTTTTATAGTCCTATTCAAAAATCAAATTTTTTTACACATGACAATAAAAGTAAGAAGAATAAATCAAATGAATAAATAAATAGCATACCGTATATAAAAAGTATTTAAGAATGTTAAGGAAAAAATGTTATTAAACAACTATAAAGCGTGAATAAGAAATTTTGCTTTTATCATAAGAAATTAGCTTAAGAACTCGTTTTATTCAGCCTATTTTTCAGGGGTGACAGGGTTATTGGTCCACATTGGAAGATCATTAAAACAGAATTTCTTAAATTCAAAACATAAATCATGTTTATTTTAAATAAACCAAAAACTTCAATAAATATGTAACATAGTATAATTTGTTTGTGAATATGTAAAATAATAATTATTTATATTGTTGTTTAAAATAAATAAATTTAACAAAATTGTTTTTGGATAAACAAAAAATATAGTTTTTTTAACCCTAAACGCACACAGAGGGGTTATAAGTTTAACGTGTGTATCTATGTATCTGTCTGTGGCTCCGTAGCTCCCAAACGGATGAACCTACTACGTTCATCTAGTAGGATGTTTTGTTTGTTTGTATCTACTTAGATATTCTTTCGAATAAACAAAATCTTTATTAGAAGCTTCTTAGTTTTTTAGCACAGGCACCCAAAGATCGTAGAAAAGTCAACCACTTGAACATTGCTAATCATAGATGATGCAAGGGAAATAAGAAGGAGGCTGATAAACTAGTTAGACAGTCAAAGTATTTGAATCTATAGATTACTGTAGTTTAATATATTTATTAAACCTAAAATGTACAAGACACTCTCTGCAGGCCCGAACTTATCTCTAACTACTGGCTGAAGGTAAAGAAGAAAGAAAGATGATAGACTAGCTTGTTCTACAAGTCAAATTAGAATCCCTGTCCCTATTCTTTGTGTGCAAGCCATATGTATAGCATGTTCACTGTAAATGTGAATCTGTGATTAATATTATTAGTATATTTACTATAAGGTGGAAGGTACTTGCCACAAGTCAAGAACCTGCAGACAGAAAAGGAATTTCCTTAGCAAAGTATATTGAATATAGGTGGGTAAACCTAAAAACCCTCAACCAATAGAGTATTGACACTAGAGAAAGACTCAATGCGTTATTGTACACCAACCTGATGAGAAACTCTCCAGGTATATAATGTCACAAAGCAAACACAACGGAAGGAAAGTCTTCAACATCGTAACATGACATGAAATCTTAATACTACGAGCATAACCCGAGGTCAACACACAGATGCAACAGAAGTCATACACTATTATAAAGAGAAGTAATATTATAAAAGGAACGTATATATTCTTCAGACAAACTTATGCCCCAACAAAAGAAGACAAACCTAGTACAGCAGGATCCAAGACACATGAAGAACTAAACTGGCTTGACTAGAACAATAGAAGGCCCACAAATACTGTCAGGCGTATTGGTAAAATATAACCGAATATACAGTACAGCCAGAGTTACCTGTACTAATACAAATACCCTTATTTAATTATTATTAGTGTAATGAGTGTTAACTGACTACACAAGTTCCTCAAGTCATTTATAACAAATTATGAAAATAAATAATTAATTAGGCCTATATAATTTTACATGAGAGTTTGGTGTTTAAAAATCTTATTTTTTTAAATAAAAAGTATTTTATATATTTCACTGTAGATGTATTTTCAAACATTTACAATATTTTATTAAATTTAATGCATTTAACTGATTATTGAATGCATAGTTGAGCTTTTTTATTGAAGACGTTTAAGGGTGAGTAAGGTTAATTATTACAGTGTTTAATTTTAGAACATATTTCAGTATAATTTGTATGGAACTTTATGGTATAAAAGACCATTAACCAACATATACGTAACAAAACAATTCCTGACCTATAGCTAGATGGTGCGAGAAGACCAGCTGACCAACAAACAGCTGAGGGGAATTAAGGCTGTTGTACTGAACTAATGGCGAGCCTAAAATATGTTGAGACAAAAACAACCAACCCTAATAGAATTGCATATAACTGCTAAACTAAAAACATATATTTTGTTTTCCACCATGTATACGAGTGACTATAAATGTATTGTGTCCACTCGTATTGGTTGACTATAAATGAATTGCCATTTTCTCTACTGACTCGGCATTAAATAGACTTACAAGTGATAAGCTTGCAATAAAGCCAAACAATATTGAATTACTTTAATAACAATACAAATTTTGATAATTTGGTTGGGAGCTATAGTTTTAGCATAGCAAGCAGGTTTTCCTCTTGCCTTTAAATGAAGTACTTTTGTCTGGCACTACTTACGTTTTACCCCTACTGCATATATCACCTGTTCAACTGCCTTGTATAACTGTGGCTATTTATGTGAAAGATTTTTTGTTAATCTACTTTTTTATTAAATTATAAAAAAAATTTATTGTGTATAAGTTTTGTCAAAATTTATTATTATTATTGATTACTTGAACGTATTTTTTCAGATAATTTAATCCAAACTACTACAATCACACGGCCAAAAAATAGCAATAAAATTAAAGTGCAAGTTGATGTGCTGGAGATCGGGAACATGGATCTTCACATCAGCAATCTACTTCGAGGCAAATCAGTTATGGGTAAGTTAGAGTAAAATTACTCTATGAAACTCAATATGCAATTTTTAATTGATTCTGAATAACATTGTACTAACTGACAGTTCACACTAGAGATTGTATAAAATAAATTTATTAAATGAATCTATTTATTAGATTTATTTTTGTATAAATTTTATGAATAATGGTAGTTATGCTCGTCTTTAATCTGAATGAGTTCTCATATACAATTTGGCGTCAATTCAACAAGTTTATTGCACATTTTTAAGTTCATTCATCACAAAACCATACCTGAATTGTTGATTAAATGAGCTCAATTCTTTTTACAATTACCGAAAATTTATTTAGTTACATCTGCCAAGTAAACAGGTTACAAGAACACTAAAATTTTGTCTTTAGCACATTTTTTGCACTTTTGTCAGTTTTGTAGACTTTTCTGCAGAATCATGATACAAGAGTCTTTTAGTAGGAACCGTTTTGTAAAAAACAAAATAAACTTTATTTATGAATACGGTATAACTTTTAGAAGAAATTTTATTTTTCTAAACAGTCACCATTCATATCTAAACACTTATTTAGTGGTGGCACCAGCTTTACAATACCAGCAAAAAACTATGCCACTTGTCCGTTTAACCAGTTAGTAACAATTTCTTTCAACACGTCATAATTCTCCAGTCAGTTTCCACAAAGAAAATGCTCAAGTTTTGGAAAAAGATGATAAAACACAACTGTAGAGTGGATAGTCTAGTAATTTCCATCAAAACTTGTCCAGTTGTTGAAGCAAAACTTGACGTGCAGAGTGAAGCAGAATGATCCTACTCGAGAGTAGTCCTTGCAAGCACTACGAAATGGCCCCCAGCACTACTAAAATAAAATTCTTGCCATTTTTCTTGGCAGGAAATCTATTAAAAGAACGTCTTTCCAATCCTAGCAAACTGTAGCCATGATTTTCCAAGTTGTTCTTTGAATTTAAATTTTTTTCTGACTGCTTGTCATTTTGTCTCTGGAGTAGTGCTTAGACCATCCTTGTATAGTGCTCCAAAAATGTCAAAGAATGTACCAAACGCTTTGTTTTATATTCTTCTGACAACATTTTTGGCACCCATCTTGCAAAACATTTATGAATTGAAATTTTTTTAAAACAATTTATGAAATTACTGATCTTAACTGAAGGGAAATATTTATTCAGCTTGTCAGTAGTGACAGGCATATTTTAATGAATCTCCTCTTCACTGATGACAGTAACTCGTCCCTCATCATTAACATTATTTGTCTTTTCTTCATTGAACAGTCATCAGCACTTAAGCATATTTCCATCATTTGTTACACTTTCCCCACACACTTCAATAATTTGATAATAATTTATGCAGGATGGACGTTTTTGCATTTAAAAACCAAATGAAGGAATGCACTTTATAGTCAGCAGGATTATTAATTAACATGGTTATCATGTAGAGCTTTTTTTAAATTCTATAGTGATGTAGCTTGTTTTACTTAATTTTTTTTTAACAAATTCAAATGAAGAACTTAGATATAAATTTTAAAACAAAATAATTTTGTAAAATACCTCTTAATATATGGAAAATGAAAATGGAAATAAAAACATGTTATTGTGTAACTCATTGATATTATTATTATGTAACTTATTGTGCAACTTATTATTATTGTTATTATGTGAATTGGTTATCATTTTATACGCCTTTAAATTTGTTTGAACATGATATGTAAAAGTTTTATTTTTGCTACCTCATTCCTTCAAATGACGTGTCCTCCAACAAATGTATCCAACATTTTTTAAATAATCCTGAAAATACCATTTTACTTTCTCATTATATTATAGTATAGAGAAAGTATAGTGATTACAAGAAAAATCGATGTTGAGATTTTTGTGGAAATATCCGTTTTGGGACCCCTGAGTTCAAAAAAAGTGTTTTTTACAAAATGTCTGTCTGTATGTATACAAAGCTAGAGAGAAAACTATTCTATCGATTTCGAACAAATTTATACCAAACATGTCAATTAGGCCTGTACAGATACACCAAAAAAGGGTTTGAAAAGTTTTAAAAAACAACCCCTTTTTGGCCAAAAAAACACCAAAAAATGAGTTATTTTTTATAAAAAAATGGCTCTAATGATTTTGATAAAATTTGGCTTATTTGTAGCCCTTAATGTACCCTATCATATTCAAAAAACTACATCTTTCTAAAAATTCTCGGTTAGCTAATAATAATAATAACTGATTTTTGGGGGTTTTTTGGTTGAAAAGGGGGTTGTTTTTCAAAATTTTTCAGTACCTTTTTTCGTGCATCTATTCAGGCCTAATTGACGTGTTTGGTGAAAATTTGTTCGAAATCGATCGAATAGTTTTCTTTCTAGATAATATTTATTAGTTAATCTCCTACTTTAATATCACCTCTCCTACCCCTCCTACAATTATGAAGTCACAGTGAATCTGTTTAGTAATTTAAATATGTTTGTGAGAAAGTATGTGCCATTTCCTGGTACCGTTTATTTATTAAGTGATTTAAATAAAAGTTATAACAAAATTTCAAAATGTCTATACAGTACTATTTTATTATTTTTTACTAAAGCTTGTATTTTTATTTTTTTTAAATATGTCATCCCGCTAACAAATTATGATGCACCATGAAATTTGCTACTTGAAGGGCTGTATTTCATCAATAAATTTCACTTTCTTCATTCAACTTATCATTCAAGAGTTTATTATTAAAAGTTTTGTAAACCACAAAATGAACTCATAAGCCATGAGATTTTGCTACAGAAGTTAAAGTTAAACAATTGTTAGCTTCAAATAATACAGAGAAATATTTTATTTCCATACCATTGACAGTAAACTTTTTATCAATTTAGATCAAATTTCTTTTCTAAGCAATTATTGCTTTAATGGTGCACTAAAATCAAATCCTCAAAATTACATTAGTCACCATCTTCTATTACAATTATTTTATTTATAATAAGACAATGGTATTGTCTGTTTACAGTTTAGGTTGATAGCATGGGCCTAATGGAGGCTTGCCCCGCTTTAACCTGACCTAACTACATCGGCTCCTATTCACTACCACATTGAATTATGTCTCAGTGTTCACACTGATCACCTTGTCTCAGTGTTTAATTCAAGATCCAAATTTTTCATTTCTGTAACGTACCTCATGTTTAAGTAAACCCCATTATGAAGTTTAAACTACAAAAAACTAACATTATGTATATTAGTTTCATTCTAACGTGTATTGCTGTGCTATTTCAATTCAAACAGATTGTTAAAATTGTTTTGTTTTCTGAAAGCAAATATATTCTCCCAAATAAAATAATACACTCTCCAAATAATTACTATAGCACTATACATCAGATTTAGGTCATGATAGATAGTACACCACCACTAATGCTCTGATGTTTTCTGTAAACTAAAATTAGTGCTTATTTTTCTCAATCCTTAATTCATTTTGATACAAAAATTATTTTGAATTTAAAAATTTTTCCTAAAGTTTTTATATTATTATACAGTTATCATGTTATTAATGTTCCACATTAATACAAATTATTCTTGAAAATATAAATATCAATAAAAACCAATATCAAGGGAAACATATTGATAATAACTAGTTTAAATGAGTTTTATGAGGTTGATGTTTTCATGCGGGTTACTAGCGTAAGATCTCTGTTTCAATAGCATGGACAATGCCTGCCCTATGCTATCAACTAAACTGTAAACGGACAATAGGTATTATTAACTTTAAAGTGAAATTCTTAACACACTGGTTGTTTATCTCATAAACTTATATAAAAAAACTGAAGAAAATACTTTATATCATTTACAGAAAACTGAATATAGTAACATAATCTATTTGGGAAAATAAAGGTAGGTAAAGTAAGTTCCAATAAAATAGATACCTAAATGCAAGAAGTAAAGTTTTGTTTTTGTTAATTTGTAAACCATGAGGTTACACAGAATAAATAATGTGAGTATCTTTGCACAATAGAAATATGTATGCTAAAGGGAGCCACACACGATCATGTAACGTCATGTACGAGCGATAAACTGCGCAGTTCTGGCAGATGTTAACGCAGGCTTTTGGTCTGCACAGTTAGCTCAGACTTGTCTAGTTGTTTCTAGCAATGCACGTCAGCTCTTTACTGTATTATTTACTCTTCTGTTATCACCGCCATGGCGAAAAAAAAAAGAACAACTTCTGAATTTCATTGACGCGTATAGAAATCAATCCAAGTTGTGGTATAGAAAAAGCAGCCGTGTACGATGTTTTAACAGAAAAAAATAAAAAAACATCTGGAGCCTGATGCGACTTGTGATAGTGTTGTTAAAAAAATAAACCACCTTTGATCGAAAGAACTAAGAACTGAACTAAGGAGAAAACTGAAGTAGCCCACACTTCAGACAATTGTGCATTTTTATTTTCACAGTTAAACTGATCGTTTGTGGGCCCCTTAAATTTTTGGCATATGTCCTGTGTCTAGATTTTTACAGTGATGGATAATGTATAGCCAGAATTAAATTGTGAATTTGTTTTGTAAAAATTCTGAATAGCAATTCATAATAAATTGTTTACTCAAATTTTGTTATTAATCATTAAAAAGTTAAAACACATTCTAAAAAACAGAAATCAATCAGGATCTATAAGCTATATATATATAAATGTGTTTATCAAATGGAAAGACCTGTTCAACATGACTAAATCCCTAAATAATTCAGGTATTTTAAAACTACTTGTGAAGTTTTTATTCTTATGGTTCAGTCAAATTCTTTAACTTTCCAATGTGATATGGTGTATGCTTGTTAGTTTTACATAGATATTGTAGCAACATTTTGTAAAATATCAAAAAATGAAGTAACTATTCAAGTCCCGCAATCTTGGAAGTGAACCAATCACAGTTTGCTTTACTGCTGACCTACATTTTACCACAGACATGAAAAGCTAATTGGTCTATAAAACTAACATGACATATTTATGAATTAATTAATACCCTATGGAATCATTTCATTTAAGTTTTTAAGTGCAGCAAAATCACTATCAATATTAAAAAAACAAATGAAATATGTTATCTATGGATATGGAGTCTGTTTTTTTTAAATCTATAGTATGCTTTCTTACATTTGGATGTTACCTTTTTTTAGCTCATGGAACATTAATGTATTTTTCTTTTGTTAAAGACACATTATGTGAAATAATTTTTAAGTGACAATATTTTATTTTGCTTTTAATAGAGTTTCTGTTTTTTTTTTTTTTGCTATGGTTTGCAAAAGTAGTGTCTAAGCTGATGAGGGCAACTAACCAATTTTTCATCTTCCTATATTGTAAGAATAAATTAACAAATTTAATGTTGTTGGTGATTTTTTTTAAAGTTTTAATTAATTCTTGTGGGTAAAATCTATATTGGATTGAAAAGAGAAATGAAATCAGTGAATGTGTATATCTGGTAGCTACAAACCTAACATAGCTATTAAGTTATCATGCAAGTAAGGATATACTACTTCATGTCAACATAGAATTTCCTTTATTTAGAACATATATATATATATATATATATATATATACAAACGCCACAAAATGTAATCAAATTTCTGTTTTACTTCCTTTTCTGATAAATCAAGATATTCCTGTATAAATACACAAGAACTTTTAATAAAAATATTACAATAGGAAAGTTTATTCACTAAAAATTTTATGCTTTTATTTTTTTACTCTTTGGCAGGGAAAATACTTGTCTAAAACTGGATACTATGAATATTTGAGTTACTTTACTTATAGAATACTGTATTTTAATAAACTTTTAATGCATATGGTTGTTTTTCAGAATACATTCTGGATCGTATAATCAATGCAACATGGCAGCCAGGTTTTGTCGTTGTACGTCCTCTCATAAATGATCTAGTCAGCACAGCATTTACTGAAATATTTAACACTGCATTTAAAGATTTTGATATTAATAAAGTACTACCAAATGAGCCTGTAGAATATTAAGAAAAATAAACCTAGTTAAAATGTTTTTTATCTGATTTTATTTAATTGAAAAATGTTAATTAATAATGTAAAATATAAAAGCCAAGATTTTTGGTAGAACATGGAACAAAATCTTTCAGCATATCCAAACATAATTGTACTCTTTTGTTTTTGGCACTAGAAAAAGATATGTAATTAACATGTTAGGACTACAGTATACATTTCAAAATTGTGCCTAAATTGGTATATTATGTTTGTTCAAAATAATTGGTTGTACCTTACTAAATATTTAATCAGTTAATAAAATGATTTGTACCGGTATTTGAATAAATTCGCCAAAGAAATGGCAAAGGCACCCCAAAAAGTTGGTTAGTGCCATACAATAGTACATTTCACAACTAGTGGAGAAAGTGGGCTATTTCAGAATAAATCGTGTTTGAAACGCGAGTCGCACGACTAGAGCTTTAAATCGATGAATACTGAAAAGACACTTTCACAAGAGTTTGGATCGCTATTTTTCAAGGTACTACACAATAAAACTAATTAAAAAGTAGTTCTGCAAAGCAACAGGTTTGAAATTTTAGGTATGAAACCAACAGACTATCCTTTTGAAAAAGCAATGCTCTTTTAAAAATGAGAGGGATCAATATTTTCATTGATTTTCAAACATATTTTGATCATAGAGTAGGTACTTCATAAAGTACTTAGCTGGTCATGTTTTGAAAGCACTGACAGATAAACGAGTAAAAAATCATCTCTTACGGCCCTACATTCAATGTCCTCACTAGCAAAGCATTTTATAGGCATTATCATATCTGTATTTGGACCTTTTCGATAAAAGATCCTGAGATACTTTCCTTAACCCTAGATTACTTATGTCAAAATTTTACCATGGGATTACTTATGTATCGTTAATTTGACAACTAACAAATATTTATTTTTTTTACTGTAATAAAATAACTTTGTAATTATTTTTTTAAATTGTAATTATATCCTAGCATATTTTAGGGCTATATAAAAAAAGATACATCAAGCTATTCAATTTAAAAAAATCAGAATACGTTTTACATTAAAATAAAAAACAAGAAATTTGAAAAAAATAAAAAAAATTGTATACAAATTTTTTATATATTTTTTAAACACATACTTTTATGGTAAATACTTCAGTTGTACTATATTTTTTTGGTAAAATTCAAGTTTTTTGTCAAGTCACACTATATCGTAAAATTGACTACGCGAGCTCAAGAAAACCAGGATGAGTACGATTTGTAACAACAAAACTGTGCAACTGATACAGATAGTGCCAAATAGCGTTAAGTCACTTGAGCATGCACTGTAACGTCTTACCCTCTCCTACTCGACTGTGAGTCTTCAGTACAGTCACTACCAAAAAGTGTTGATATACAATCAACACGACTAAATAGCAGACATGAATTAGGTAGGGCAGGCGGCTCTGACAGTAGTACTCCGCCGCGAGAGGGGAAATGTGGTGGGAGCTGGCGTGGGAGACTTGCACACCCCCTCTTCGCTCTCCATCCTAATTGGCGCTGTCTGTATCTGTGGCTGCATTGGGGAAGGTACTGGGAGGGGAGGGGGGGTTAAGAACACACACCTATTTTGTCAGATACTGTGATTTTGCAAATGGTGCATCGGTATTTTGACGACACATAAGTAATCTTGGGTTAAAAGACTCGGGTAACATAAATTATGACAGTCAAACAAAAACAACACAATGTTTTGAAAAAATGAATAAACACTTGGCTTTGTTTGTTTATTGTTGCTTAGCAACGTGCATTCAGCTGTAAATCGTAGTACGGAGAAAGTGTCATTATTGATTGATGATTCTTTCTTCATTGTTTATATGATACTTTTTTAGTGTAATGACAAACTTTCACAGGTAGTATACAAGGTGAGAAAGCAGCTGATATCGTGGCAGTATTGTGAAAAAATTGATTATCATACCACTGGAAAAGTGAATATTTTCACATTCTGAACTTATAGTTAACAAATTTTAAGAGGAATTATCAAAACCACAAATTGGGAAAAACATCTGGAGACAATTTAAACTTCTTATACAGTATTAATCAAATAGGTAGAATAATCAGTTCCCAAGTTTAGCAATAATACAAATTTAAAGGGTTTTTAAAGTAGGCCTACCCGTTTAAAGGAAATAGGTCTTTGCAAAACAAATAGTAGATACTTTAGTTTGGTAACAATTGAATAATAAGAAATTGTGTTAAATATGTAATAATTACCATTCAATATTCTTTGCTTTCCAAAGGCGGATTGCCTATCTTTTTAGGAGTAAGATACCTAATAATAATATTCAATATTATCAATGAATACTTAAAAGTTAAGAAGCGCACGTCTTATGGACTCAATTCTAACAGATTTTACAAACTTGGCGCCCTAAAGATTTGTAGTTGGGCGCGACTCCGAGAGGAAGCGCTGGCAAACCATTTAGCGTGCGGTGGAGAGCGAGAGAGTGTTTCTCCCCTCTCCCTCTCACTCGGTCTACGATTGGCTAGTCGGACTAAAGAAACGAATTTATGTGTTCAAGAGAGATTTTCAAACTTATCTTTGTTGTACATAGAGAAGAAAATACTCAGAGAACATATGGAACTAACAATATTGAAGAAAAGTTCGCTATGAAGAACAAAAAGTTACAGTTGATATAGAAATTTTTATACTTTGACTATTTATTAATATTTCAAAGGAAGTTCATAATAAAAGTAAATATTTAAATTTAAAATGCATCCCTTTTGCTAAATACAATAAGCATTTGTTCTTGAGTTTTCATTTTTTGTCTTCTCTTTCCACCTTTAAATTTATGAGTAATCCTATACAGTATTGTTAAACTATGTATGTTTTTTATTTTAAGAAAGGTGCAATTACTTAATCAATGTAGGAGATTTTTTTTGTAATCGAAAAAAGGTACTGCGTGCTTTAACGTAAAAAAACAAATATCTATTACTATAAATTTTTCTCAGATTCTTCTTATTTATTAGTGACAATAATGTATAATATTAGAGTTACAAAGATTGGTAGTTTAATATGTTTTTTTATTGTAATTTATTTATGAAGTGATGTAGTAATTTGATAAGTAATTACAATTTTATTCTAACTTTATCACTTGACTGATATATATTTCATTTGCTTTGAATATTTACACTTTTGTATTCTCTTTTCCTATTTATTGTGGCTGTGTAAGCAAAATTTTTAAAGGTAATTTATTTACTAAATGTTAGTATTTTATTCTTAAAATGCTTTTCATGATATTTTTCAAACAATATGTAAGCAATACTTGAGATAATTTTTAAGGTAAAAGAAACATCATCGATAATTTGTACAAACTGTGATTTAGACGAGACGGGTTTATTTATAAGTCCACGAAAGAAAGAAATGTAAGGCGTTTTCTTTATTATTATATTAAGATTGGTTGAACGATGGTCGTATGATTTTGTGCGAGGTCAAGAGCGAGAGAGCGCGAGATACAATGTTTTCTTCCCCTATTTTTCTGGTATGTAACGACCATACAGAGCGAGAGCGACTGAATATGAAAGAAAGAGACGGAAAATGAAGCAGAGCTATTTTCAGTCAAATGAGAAATTTTGAGTCGGCAGGCAATGAATATTTAGGCGTTTAATATTAATTGCTGTATATTCCGTTGAAGTTGTAGGTGGTGTGTATTGGAGCATTTTGTTAGTTATTGTTTATGATGAGTACTAAAAAAAGTGGAGGGAAAAAGTGTTCTTACATTAATTGTCAGACTTCATCAACCAATGCAGATGTACCTTTTTTCTATTTTCCAGTGAGCGATAAAGAAAGGTAAGAGATAGTGGTTAGATCTAAATAGTTAATTTTTGTTAAAGTGACTGCAAATAACGTATAAACAAATAAAACATTGTTATGGTAATTATTAAGTGGTTCTAGTAATATAATAATTGAAGAGAAGTTTACAATTTGTACAAAATTTGTACAGTCCAGTTCTATGATTTGTTCTCTACAATTTGGTACAAATAAATTTGATTTTTAATAAAGTATATAATATTCGTAATTCCATTTTCAAAATAGCCTGCTTTAGTAGCGTTTCTTGACGCAGGAACATAAAAACATGTCTTTCTGAAATGTTTTTGAAATTGATATTTATTTTTATGCACTCTATTTAGAACTAAATTACAAAACTTTTGTTTATCTTGAAATAAATTATAAACAATATTTTACAGTGTTATATAACATTATTTACATAATTTTTGGTGAAATTTGTCAGACGTTTAGACAATTTCTTTCATTCTAGAATTTCTGAGACCAAAATAAAAGGATACATAACATTTTCAAGTATACAGTTCAATTCTATGTTTTATTCTCTACAATTTGGTATAATATAAATTAATTTTGAGGTAAAAAATATATCGGCCTACTCATTTTCAAAATAGGCCTGTTTTAGTAGCGTTTCTTGTCGCAGGAACATAAAAACATGTATTTTCTGAAAAAAAAGTTTTGAATTTGATAATTATGTTTATACTTTTCTATTTATAACTAAATTTGTATATTTTGAAAAATTACAATTGTGATTCAGGCCTATTTTATAATAATTTGACCTGCTCTTAACTAGGCCTATAGCAATAAGTATTCATTGCCTATAGTTTATTATAGTGTAAAATATTTCAAGAGGGAGGAACAAAACTGTATTGTTGTATGTTATTAATTCACTATTCATAACAATTTTGATGTTGATTGGTACTATGTTAAAGATTGACTAAAATCATAGTAAGAATTTTACTGGTTAAGAAAAACTTGTATCTTTTAATTTTAGTACAAGGTTAAAAAAGTTAGAAATATTGTTAATTAAAATTGTTTATTAAAATAAATTATAAACATAATAGTTAAGAAAGTACTTTCAATAGTGGTAAAAGTAGTCCAAAACTCACTAATAAACAGTAAACTTCAATTTTTAGTAATGCGATATATTTTAATTATTCAAAGTGTAAACAAACTGTGAACAATTTTTTTACAATTGGGTGGAGGGTTATGACCCTGGTTACGCCTATGGTTAACTGGCAGTATTTTTTTCGATTAAGTGTCGATAGAAAAAAAAACATGTTTTTATTGTTAAATAGGTCATAAGACCTGTTATAAACTTAAAGAATAGGCTATTTGTTTGTATATTTTAATATGTATTTCAAAAATCTAGTGATCGCTCAATGGTCGAAATTCGACCATAATTCATTACAATCTTATATATTAAAAAAATTCTGTTTTTCTTTTCCGAGTCCGTTCGGCTCTTCTACCCGACCGATTTTCATAATTGAGGTCTTAAATTAAAGGTATGCACGCCCAGATTTGCCATCAAGCATTACAAATCATGTATCTTTCGCCTTACAAACGTTATAATCAAATGCAAATTTCTGCTGTGTATTCCTTATGGGGGGTTTTTTTGGTTCTTTGTCCACTTTGCGTTCCTATACCGTCCATCCGATTGCTTTGAAATTTTGCATAGTAACACAGGTTAACCCTGGGAAGGTTTTAGGCCATTTACCGAAGTCCTAGGACATTAGGGCTACGCCCCAGTGGCCCTCAACGTTTCAATGTTAATCTTATGGAAGAAAGATTTCTATTGATTTTATCAGGGACACAAAAACAGCTGTTCGTATGAAAAGCTTAAAACAGCTGATTTTGATCAACAACTGATTTGGATCAAATCAGTATCAAATGTAGTATTACCTTTTTGAGGTTACATTGACAAACTAAAAACAAACACAAACAAAAATCAACGAAAAATGCTAACTATATTTTAATTCAATTCAAACATTGATTGTTACAAACCTATTATATATAAAACAGCTAATTTGGATCAAAAACTGAACATAATCATTCACAGATATGTCAAGTCTTATATATTATCATCCGTTCAGCCGCTATTCACCCGAGAAGGAGCTCCGGTATACAATCCTTCAAATTTCCCATGTTAATCTTATGGAGATAATGTTTAATGAGTTTGAGTCAGCTGCCAAATAAAACAGCTAATTTATGCTCGGTCACCTATGTACAAACGAGCAAAAGATTAACGAGATTCTTTAACGAATTTTCCACCTGCGAGCGAAGCGAAGCAGCCATCTGAGGCCGAAGGCCGAGCCGGGGTTGGGACGCGGAGCGTCCAGGGGCAGAGCCCCTAGTTTTTAATTTGAATGTTATTAAGGTTATATTGTCAAAGACTAGACTATACCTGTATAATCACAGATTTCGCCAAGGCTACAAAGTTATTTGCCATCTTTTTCAAATTATATAACATTTAAATAAAAAACAAATTAAAAAAATGAAGATTAAATACTTTTTATATATTTTTTTTATACAAATAAAAAACCAGGCGATTAAATAAAATGTTGTCCATTGAACTTGACATACATATTTTTATAATTTAATAAGTGATTCAAAACTTCTGGGAAAACGATTTTTTTATACATTACGATGCATAAATTTAATGGTCTGCTCCAGTAAAAGAGAAAGCAATCGGCAACTCGCACGAGGATAGGCTTAACAATGTAGTTTCATGGAGCAGAGTGCTTTGACATTGACTCACTTCAAACAATTTTATAATTTTTTTTACCGTTTTATATAATTTTTATATTTGCGTGATGAGAAATAAACTAAAGATTCTGTATTAAATTTTGGATCAGGCTTGCGTTTTACTTTTTTTAATTTTATTTTAATTTTCTGAGGAAGATAATTCCAACTTGGTATTTAAAAAATTGTCAATTGTATAACAAATGGAAGGTATTTAAAACAAACGTTTAAATACATGGCTGATTGTAATTTAAAGATTATATTTTATTTATTTTTCAGAAATTGCAGTATAAATTAATTATATTTATAAACTGGACTGTCAATATGCGTGTAGCAATAAAACGAGAAACAAAACTATTAATTCATTATTTACAAAGTATTATAAACTCAATACAAATTTAATTTTCCATACACGAAATAGATATATTTACTGACAAAATATATTTGTAGCAATACAAAATATATTATTACTTAATTATTTACAAAGTTATATACGCAATTGCAAATTTAAACTTAAAAGAAAAATAGCCATATTTACAATATCAATTATAAAATAATTACAACAAATTGTGTTCCTGAAAATACCTATATAAGTTATATTTAGTTTCTAAACAAACAAAACGCGATTGTGTCTGGGATTGTATATAACGCAATAGCGAAAGTTTTTATTCCCTGTCCTTGTGTGAGTGGGGTAAACCCTTCGTTCAGCCAGCCGCACTCGGCAAGTAATCTAAATATAGTACAAATGAATTGCATTATCGTTATACCAATGAGAGGGGAGAAACACTATCTCGCTCTCCAACGCACGCTAAATGGTTTGCCAGCGCTTCCTCTCGGAGTCGCGCCCAACTACAAATCTATAGGGCGCCAAGTTTGTAAAATCTGTTAGAATTTAGTCCATAAGACGTGCGCTTCTTAACATTTAAGTATTCATTGATATTATGTCCCCTACAACATATGTTCATACAAAAACAAACAGGGGACCAAAGTGGCCCAGTGATTTTAAGGCACTTATTCAGTTTACTATAGTTGCACAAGTTCAAGAATAGTTACTGAGGTTTGATTTACCAAGCTTAATTTTTTCCAAGCCACATTAACTTTTAAAAACTTTCCTTTCTACCAAAATTTTTGAAATAATGATTTTTTAGTGGGTAATTAACATCCTTATTTTGTACCAATATGAGACTAATGAAGATCATGGGTTTATAATAGAGCCCAGAAAAGTCAATGGTATTATATGGATTTGAACCTACAGCATGTGATGTGGCAGAATTATTTTAATTTTTGGTACATTGAATTAAATAAATTAACTTTAAATTAATGATTATACAACAGGAAATATATCTCGACTTATTTCTTAAAGTAGCATGAATACCAAGCCTGTAGTTCAACGATCTGGTGAGAAAATCTCGACCATTAGCATAATGTGTGTTGCTCAAATTGCAAATGTTTTAGTTTATTGGGCAATTAAATGATAGTTTTTATAATACTAAAACCAATTTTATTAATCACCACCAATCAACATTTCATTCACTACTTCACTGATTGGGCTATTCTATGCACTAAAAAAATGTGTGAAGGTATCAAAATAATCAGAGATACCTACCTTACTTTGATTTGGTAAAATTTAAATAAACAGTTGGAGGTGTGTTGTGTACTATATAGAAACAAAATGAATCAAACCTGTACTAATTATATCACATTTTCAGTTTAAGATAATATCTCTAAAAGATAAATTTAATCCTTTTAATGCCAATGTCCTGTTTAACCGGACGTTTCAAAACATGTAACAATTGCCAACGTCCGATTTTGCGGACGTTTGGAAAAAAATCAAAAATAATTATTTTTGTTAATATTTTATGTCAATATACTATGAATGAATAGTTCTTTCCGTTTCACATATGATATACAGTAGTATACGAAATCGAAGTAAATCTGAGGATGAATGAAAGTAGTGTTCCCCATATGTCATCAGTTGGTTTAAAAAAAATAATATATATATATATATGCAGAAATACTACAGTAAAATTATGCAAAACATCTCAAGCCTTTAGACCAGGTAAATAGTCATATCCCGTCAGCTTGGAAGCGAACCAACCACCGTTTACTTTACTTCCGCCCTCCTACCCTCAAACCAGATATGAAAAGCTACCCCGGTCTTGCGAAATTCGAACCCGGGATCTTCTGATCATGAAGACCTCACGTTACCACTCGGCTAAGGCTTGCACAGAATAAAACTGAAAAATACCCGCTCTTGGTTACTTTACAAAGCAACCATATTGCCTATCTCGCCCCTTTGGGCGGATCATCTTCCTTATAAGCGAATTCTTTTCTTCAGGAAAAACTTTCTTATTTCGAAAAAGTAGTGTTACTTTTTTATTTAGCAACATAAGTAGACAACAAAATGTGTTTTAAAGTGATGTGCAAGTTTTCAAGTAATATTTTTTTTTCTATCTGTTTTCTTCATACAAACTGGAAATTTTATAAAACATTTTTGTTATGGTATGTAATTTTATTTTTTCTAAATTTGTTGGTATATTAGAAAAATGTTTAGATTAGGAAATATTATTTATAGGTCTATTAGAAGAAAAACAATTAAAAAATCATATCTTATCAGATAACAAAAATGTAGCTTTTTTTATGAAATCCTTTCAAATTCGCTAAATGAGATCGGCACTTCAGGGTACACTATGGGAGAAAATGCCTGGCACTGAAAGGGTAAGTAAAAATATTTTTACCCAAAGGCAAATTTATTAGACTAAAATAAACTAATTTTTGCAAGTGATTTAGAAGATGTTTCCATCAGGAGTAATTTAAAAGATAATCATCGGCCTATCAAAAGATAATATAGCTATATCTTTCTTTGTGTCCTGAAATAGCTCATGTGGTCAATTCCTCACCAACATAACAAAATTTCCAAAAAGTGGAGATAACTAAAAAAAAAACCAATTTTCAAAACCTAAAAATTTATATTTTCCCGACTTCTTAGGAATGGTTGTACTTCCACCCATTATATATGGATAAATAATTAAATGTCAATAATCTTTAAATTAAAAAATGTAGATTGATAAAAAAAATTGTTATATGAAGTACCCACAGAGTGTATTAATTTATTTGATGAAAATGGTATAGTTTTTGCAAAGTTCTCTTCAACAATTTGTGCCTAGAGGAAGAGGGCTCCACTCCAATTACTTTGTTCAACTGAAATATTTTCAATTAGCTCCTTCACTCTGAAACACCACCCTGTCCAATGCATTACTGTAGTTTGGCATTTGAGTTGATAGTTTTACCTTCCCTAGCTAGTACTGCCCTGTTGAGCAGTCATAGTGTATATCATTTTTTAGTAGAAATACATTATATTTGATACCAAGTACATTAAGAATAATAAAACTTAGTTGAATAAAATATCCAATTTTTTAACAGTAAAATATAGAACCCACTCCAAAAGAGTGTACCTGGGATGAAGGATATAGGTACCGTAGCGAAAAGAAATGTTAGGTATAGGCCTCTAGTGACGATAAAGGAATATTGAAGATGATAAGTCCTACTGTAAGCAAAGGGCAGGCGTTGAAGCCATAATTCCATTCATACAGCAGCAAAGCTAAACTGTAAATCTAATGAATTATCTCTTTAGGTTCGAATTTAGTCATGATAGGAGTGTTTTACTGAAATAAAAGAACACCAAAAAGATAAAGGCAGTGGAGTCACTACTCCATCTCATCTCTCAGTGTCTGCATCAGAACAAAGCAAAATATGCATAGAATTATAAGGAAAATTTGTTGAGTATATTGGTGCATTTCCTAATCTGTTTGAAAATGCAAGGTGATGTTCACATACCTTAGAGCCTGCAGTTGGCACAAAAAATAATTCGACCACGCAGCTGGACCACTGACGTGAGTTGAGCAAATTTCCAAAATTAAATTTATAGGCCTATGTTTTAGGGCTTCAACAAACAATTTGGGAAATAAGTCTACTCACGACGGTGCTGAATAGCTGCAAAATGCTTCGCACCCCAATCCGCATATTGGGAGTGTCTTCAATATTCAAAGCATTGCGTGCTTCGCACGCCATTCCGGAAATTGGGAGTTTCTTTAAAACAGAAAGCATTGCGTGCTTCGCACGCCAACCCCGTATTGGGAGTATCTTCAATACACAATGCATTGCGTGCTTCGCACGCCAACCCCACGGTAAAATCCACCACATGGCTTTGAACCGGGTACTTTTATGGTATTTTACGTTTTGATCGATTTTGGGGGAACCAAGCGAGCTATAAGGTCACGTAAAAAAATAAAATGTGCAGAATAACATCCTAGATTTATATTTTTAGAAAACACTCTAAAAAATTTTAATTCTCGTAGTAAAAATGTCAAAAAATTGTTACTTCCGGTTGTTGGATTGTTTTGGCTAACGAACTCGTCCGAGCGACGTAGACAACCAACATGTGTACCAAATTTGAACCAAATCGGACTTAAAATGCGGCCGCTAGAGTGCGAACACATATATATATGAACTTTAATGATACCCAAAAACGTGTTCTAGGGACCATGATCGGTGCTCATTTGCTACTCCCAACCTTGGGTCTTACCATAAGGGCCACTGCAATAGCTCATTTTTCCTATGGAAATTCGCTAATAATCAACCAGCTAATATAAAGAAGTGTTTAGTCTATGAATAACAGGTCAAACTGAAAACCAACCCCATAAATGGACATTGAATCAGTAATAAGAGGTTGTTCTAGCAACATTAAAGCCAAGGTTTTGTAGTAGGCCTATAAAGTAACATTTATAAAGTAATTTAACTAAATTGTACAAAACAAGTTATTTAAAAAGCAGTTTTGAACTATTTTACCTGTACCTAGATATTATCCTGTATATGCCATCCATATTAATTTGAGTTAATTTTATTTTATAATACAAGATCCTAAAAGTTAATAAATTAGTAAACCAATTATTTTATGATATTCAGGAAAATGTTGCAAGAAACTGTTCAAGGCAAGTTACATTCTACTTAAAAATATTGTTTTAGTCATGAATCAAAATAATTTTAACTGTGAATTTGAGTTTTTCACTAATAATTATTTTAGAAACCCCTACACTGGTATTACTATGGCTTAAAAACATATTTTTCCCATAGTTAGAAGGGAAACATGGCCTTAGATTACTGGCAATCAATTGTTTGTTATATATAGGGTGTCCCAGAACTTTCTGCAAATGATTGTTCCTTAGGTTATATAGATGTTGCTAAAAAAATGTTGTTTTCCATTTATCAGCCATATTTTTGTACAAAAAACTTAATATCATTGGAAGTGAATAAGATATGGAATAAATTGAATGTAACCTTTAATTAGGGCAAAAAAAACTATTTTCCTCTTGTATATTTCTAAAATGGCAGCCATTGAAAATTTGTAATACCTCTAAAATGTTAACAGTTAGTTATCATTTTGAAAATATACAAGAGAACATTCTGTGGTTATCCTAGTGAAAAGTTACCCCTAACAAAAATATGTACACTGAATTTGAACTCAATAATATCTTATCAATTTCTAAATATATTGTTATTTATAAAAAAAAAAAAACTGCTTTCGAACCTCTTTATATTAATGTAAGTCATAATTCAAGAGGTAATGCCTAGAGAACACAGCGCTTTCCGCCACATATTATTTTCCATCTTATCATATAGACAGTAGAGTAATATTGGAGAGCTTACACATTGGTCAGAAAAATAAATTATAGGTTTATTTACTGCTGACACTATAGCCCGTCTCAACTTAAGTTGAGGCAAGGAGGGTGGGTAATTAGGGTCCGTCTCAACCGTCATAAAACTGACCCTTATTAATGCCGCCTGAGTGAACCTGTAGGACATTCTAGTATAAAATTGCAATTCAGTATGTCTTAAGTCAAAATTAAAAAACGATATCATATTATCATATTTCGTTTCATGATACTTTCCTGATAATTTTGATACCAAATTTGAGCTGTACTAGCATTATAAACTTTCTTAGTTTAATTATTTTTTTTTATAAGTAACAATACTAATATGGTTTACAACAAGAAAGCCACAAAAATGTACTAGAGAAGTTCATATTTAAATATGTAACAAATAATCATTATTTGAGAAAAAAAAACTCGATACTGTATCGTTATTTACCAATAGCCTACAAACAATTGTGTGTTTGTACCATGTTAATCGGCTGACGGGGGCGCTACCCTGTCCGCCATATTGAATCTGATTCCCATAAGAGCAATGCTACGGAATAAGTATTTTTTTCTGTTAATTCGTGGAATAAATTTAAAAATTTGGTTTCTGAAGTACTGTCATATGCGGATGTTGATTGCTAAATACATTTTCAAAAACTGTTTTATTGTTTTCATAAACATATGATATAAATAGTAAAAAACAGTAAACTTTATTAATTTTTTACTCAGTTGCAAAAAGAGATATTGCACAAAATCTTAGCAATCAACACCCACAATCTATTTTACTTTAAGAAAAAAATACAGCTTTCGTTTTTTGACAAAAACAACACAAAAATATGCTTAATAGTGAAGGTATGTTTTGGTTATTTAACATTGAAATTGGTAGCCAACATCGCTGTTTTGAATGTAGGGAGCCGAGACTTGAAGTGTTGTAATTTTTTTTTGCCAATACAACAAATTACAAAATTAAGTTCCGAAACGCAGAAAGTTTTAACTATCCCTTATGGTAATTTTATAATATGTTATTACTATTTATTATTATTATGTTGCGTTAATTAATGCAATATAATTAATACCGCTTTATCATTAATAATAAAAATTTAATTTAGTAATTTCTTGTATTGAAAAACAAGTTACAACACTTGAAGTCGACCGATTAACATGGGACAAACACACAATTGTTTATATTATGATAACTAACGATACAATATCGATTTTTTTCTCAAATAATGATTATTTATTACATTTTTAAATATAAACTTCTCTAGTACATTTTTGTGGCTTTATTGTTGTAAACCATATTAGTAATGTTACTCAATTCAACTAAGAAAGTTTATAATGCTAGTACAGCTCAAAGTTGGCCAAATGTAATCAAATTTGGTTTAAGACTTACAGAATTGAAATTGTATACTAGAGTGTTCTACAGGTTCACTCAGGCGGCATTAATAAGGGTCAGTTTTATGATGGTTGAGACCGACCCTAATTACTCACCCTCTTGCCTCAACTTAAACCTGAGACAGGCTATAGCTGTGCAGCAGCTCGCTGCCACTACAATCAACAGATTTTCAACAGTAGCATAATATGTGACCAAATGGACCCATAACTAACAAATCGATCTTCCAACACTGTCAGTTTTCTGTGTCCACCATGATTCGATTCAAAACGATGTTTTCTATTAGTATTACTAATTCATTTAATCTAAGAAAGGCCTGTACTATAGGATAAAATCTTACGATATTTTGCACTAAGTTTGTGTTCAATTTAGAGATGACGCGACGAATAACAAAGCAAAGAGAATTAATATTGTTTTGTTCATATTAATAAAACATTAAAAGATTATTACATAACACACTTCATGATTGATGAACTAGACACTTCCGTTTAATGAATCCCAATGAGGCTTTTAGATGGTGTCGGAAATATTATTGCCCTGTGTGCATTCTTTAAATTTTACGAGTGGCAACAGTAACTAATCCGCAGCTGAAAAAAAAATGCTGTGTGACTTAAGAGTCATACTACTTAATATTTTCATATAATCTCATTACTTTTCAAGATGAAATGTGAAAAGTCCTTTTTTAGTAGAGGGAAACAACTTTATAAGTAGTAAAATAATGATTAAACATGTTTATTGATTAAGTAAAAATTGGATTTTTGGAGGAACGTAGTAAATTTTACTTCCTGCAGCTACATTTTAAATTGGTGTTTTAGTTTTTAAAAAGATCTGTTTTACAGAGGTTAGTCGCACAACAATCAAAATTTTCAGAACGCCCTACATCAGCTGTTTACTTTGCGCCTCATGCATGCATGCAGTAAAACAAAGAGACATTAATTATTTGACTCTTAACACATGTAGTTTAGTTTCCACACTGTTTTGAGAGTGCAAAAACTCACTGTATTAAGTAACTGTAGGAAAATGTATTTATTCCAGTTACACCTACATTTTTTACACCTACAGCCTATTGCTTTTTTATAAGAAAATTAACTTTTTTATGATCTGAAATTCTTAATGATAAATTTGATTTAAAAATTAATGTTGTTTTGATAACTGAAAACGTGTGCAAAAATTTCAAATGTACAACTAGATTTAAAAAGTATATAAAGTGTAAGATAAATTCAACATCATTATTGGTTCAACTAGCATTCAAATCATTACAAGTAAAATTAGAACAAAAAGGGGTTTATTTTTTTTAAACGAATAATGTATAAACAAAATTAACAAATTTGTTTCAAATATTGTAGAATTATTTTCCTTTGTATTATGGGGAATGAAGTAGTTAACCTCTTGTGAATATTTAACTGATAATATTATTTATATAATATATATATATAAGCTAATTATTATATGATTACAACAGTTAAAACTCAGTGAAAAGGAATAGGATGCAAGTTAAAAATAAAGCGTGAAATAGTTTTATATGAAAAACTGACTTTTTAAGTACAGCACTTACACATAAATATACAAAAGGAACATTTTTGGAATAAAGAAATATTTTAAATGTGAAAAAGCAAGTATGATCAAGAAACCTAGAAATACTATTCACAAGTTAACAAAGCTGTACCTAAAATTAAAAAATTAACAGTCTTTTGGTGTTTTTTTAGCACAAAATAAAAATTAATCGACTTCTTCCATCCTCGATGCATCTTCATTATCGCCTTCAAGTGGTGGTAAATCTGCGTCGGGCTTTTCCTCTTCATGGGCAATTGGATCATCTTCATCAATACCCAGACCTAATTTGATCATTCTGTAAATTCTTGAAGCATGTACACCAGGATCTTCCAAAGCAAATCCAGAGGATAACAACGCAGTCTCGAACAACAACATAACTAAATCCTTAACAGCTTTGTCATTTTTCTCAGCTTCGACTTTTTGGCGAAGAGTTTCCATTACAGCATGATCTGGATTAATTTCAAGATGTTTCTTTGCTGCCATGTAACCCATTGTAGATGTGTCTCTCAATGCTTGAGCCTTCATAATCCTTTCCATGTTGGCAGTCCAACCATATTGTGATGTTACAATACAACATGGTGACTCTACCAACCTGTTGCTGACGACTACCTTTTCTACTTTTTTGTCCAAGATATCCTTCATCACTTTGCAAAGATTTTCAAACTTTGTTTTGTCATCTTCACGCTTTTTCTTTTCCTCTTCATCTTCGGGCAGTTCTAATCCTTCTTTTGTTACAGACACAAGGGTTTTTCCGTCGTACTCTTTCATCTGCTGAACTACATATTCATCAATTGGTTCTGTCATATAAACTACTTCAAATCCACGTTTCTTTACCCTTTCAACAAATGAAGAATTAGCAACTTGATCCTTGTTCTCTCCAGTAATGTAGTAAATGTGTTTTTGGTTTTCTTTCATCCTAGCAAGATAATCCTTTAA
Source organism: Philaenus spumarius (assembly GCA_018207615.1). Classification (NCBI taxonomy): domain Eukaryota; kingdom Metazoa; phylum Arthropoda; class Insecta; order Hemiptera; family Aphrophoridae; genus Philaenus; species Philaenus spumarius. The sequence continues at coordinate 48,912 of JAGFPH010002550.1, read as the reverse complement.
GGAGCATGCCTCATCTCCAGAATCTGAAGTACTATAACGCAGCAAGTCGGCAACCTTTTTACGATTTTGACTGTCTTCATGGATTCCTAATTTCAAATTCTTACTGAACTGTTCATAAAACTTTTTATAATTATCCTTGTCTTCCGCTAATTCTTCAAACAGTTCTAAGCATTTCTTTACAAGATTCTTACGGATTACTTTCAAAATTTTGTTTTGTTGAAGCATCTCACGAGAAATATTAAGAGGCAAATCTTCACTATCAACTACACCCTTAACAAAATTTAAATATTCGGGAATCAGATCTTCACAATTATCCATGATAAATACTCTTCGTACATACAACTTAATATTATTTTTACGTTTCTTGTTTTCGAAAAGATCAAATGGAGCTCGACGAGGAACAAAAAGTAAAGCCCTAAATTCTAACTGCCCTTCAACAGAGAAATGTTTGACGGCAAGGTGATCTTCCCAGTCATTTGTTAAAGATTTGTAAAATTCTCCATACTCTTCTTGACTGATGTCATCAGGATTTCTTGTCCAGATCGGTTTTGTTTTATTTAGTTCTTCATCTTCAGTGTATTTTTCTTTAACAGTTTTTTTCTTTTTCTTGGTTTCTTCTTTCTTATCTTCGTCTTCATCTTCACCAACATCCTCAATCTTAGGTTTCTTGTCTTCTTCATCTCCTTCTCCTTCCTTCTTTACTTTCTCGTCTTCTGCTTCGTCATCGCTAAGTTCCTTATCTCTTTCCTTCTCAACAACCAACTTAATAGGATAACCAATGAACTGAGAATGTTTCTTAACAACCTCCTTGACCTTGCGCTCTTCAATAAATTCAGCTTGATCTTCTTTGATGTGCAGTACGATCTTTGTACCACGGCCGAGTGGTTCTCCTTGATCCAGCTTAACAGTGAATGATCCACCAGCTGAAGATTCCCACAGGTATTGCTCATCATCATTGTGCTTTGAAGTAACTGTCACTTTGTCAGCAACCAGGTAGGCAGAGTAGAAACCCACACCAAACTGACCAATCATAGAGATGTCAGCACCAGCTTGGAGAGCTTCCATGAAAGCTTTGGTTCCAGACTTAGCAATTGTACCCAAATTATTCACCAGATCTGCTTTGGTCATACCAATGCCTCTGTAAAAAACACAAACAAAATACATGCTTAAAAAAATTAAAAAGGAGCATTCAGTGCTAAAAAATCATTTTTTAAACAGTGCCAGGGTGTCTAGGTACCTAAAGTGATTTTTGAAATTCCTGGTTTTTTCTAGGTTTCTCCATGATTTTCCTGGTTATCCTAATATGTATTATTAAGTATAGATTAAGGTGTTCAACTGAGAGTAAGTAAAATAAGTATTTTCATTTCATCAGCCAAAACTTGTTTCAAGTAAGTTCAAAAAGACAAAGATCATAAGGTTTGGATTCACATGTTACTATTAAAATATATTATTTTTAAGATAAACAATTTTATGAGACATACTTATGTATATGTCTTGAAGACTCTAGCACTGCGAATTTTATTTCAGACTGATAATTGTAACTATTTTAGTTTTCTTAAATAAGTTTGTACAGACCTTCATTACTTGAGGGTTGTTAAATAAACTAAGGGTTACTATTAGAGAACTGAAATTTATCAACAATTTTTTAACCTATCACCAAAATGGTGATTGCCTCCTAATTCATATAACTGTTGAAATTAAATCACTAATACACTTTATATTACTATTTTTACAACAATAAAAGTTAAAAAAATAACAATATAAAGTGTATTGGTGATTAAATTTCAACGGTATAAAAATATGAAATTTCTAAAAACAAGCTACAAAATTTAATCGTGGTATGGGAATTTGTGGAGTAAATATGAACGCACAACTTGTAATAAAATAGTTTACTAAATTACCAAGCCTTTGTAAAAATCAAAATAAAAGCTAATATAATAAAATAACACAAATAAAGAGTAATTCACCAACCTTAACACATATTTAATTAAAATATAAAATTTGTTTGCTAAACACTATTTGTGTAAGCCAAAAAAATATCTAGGCTGCATATGATTATTTTTATAATTGGATAAAAAGAAAGCTGTTTAGTCTATGTCTATGAATATTGAATCATTTCGACATGCTGCTGGGCCAATGACATGGTAATTTCTAAAGTGGCAATGTCCGTCAATAAATAAATAAACCTTAAAAAGTTAGATAGCATTCAGAATTAGACACAAAGGATCGAAACAGATGCCCGAATACAACTTGTGTTAATTTTATGAACTACCAATGTTGAAATATTATTAAAAATATAATGACGAAATGTCCGCAAAAGAATACGACGTCCAAATATTATTAGTGCTAATTTTATAAAAAGTCGGCATTAAAACACAATTTTTATACAACAGCATATGTCCACAAAAATCGATGCCCGAATACAATTTATGAAAATTGTATGAACTACAAGAAATACCATTGTTGAAATATTATTTAAAATACAAAGACAAAATGTCCGCGAAAGAATACGACTTCCGAATATTATTAGCGCTAATTTTTTAAAACGTCAGTATTAAAACGCAATTTAATATACAATAGTGTATGTCCGCGAAAAATCGATGCCCGAATACAATTTGTGAAAATTGTATAAACTACCATTATTGAAATATTATTTAAAATGTCCACAAAAGTATACGACGTCCGAATATTATTAGCGCTAATTTTATAAAACACAATTTAATACACAACACAACAGGGTACCGCAAAAAAATCGATGCCTGAATACAATTTGTGAAAATTGTATGAACTACCAGTGTTGAAATATTATTTAAAATACAATGGCATATCTCTGCATAAGAATACGACGTCCGAATATTATTACGCTAATTTTATAAAACGCAATACACAACAGCGTACATTCGTGAAAAACCCTACTTCCGAGAGCAATAATATGTTCTTGTTTCTATAAAATACCTGCGTTAAAACTTACTTTTAATTACAACGGCTAAGGTCCGCGAAAAGGTTATTTACATGACACTTGTAAAATTCGGAAAAGGTGGAATTAAATATCGCTATTTGCGGGAACGAATAAAAGTAAAAGAAAGGCACTTCGTCAGGATTCCTACAAAAAAAACAAAAATACCGAAAATGTCCAAAATGTTTTACCCGAACTAAGAACAAAGTTATAATAATAGGCCTATATAGTATAAATATAATAACAAATTATACTTTTGTTACAGATCTATAAAATTTGAAACTTTTCTTCACGGTATTCACCCTAATTCTATAGACACGATAAGAAAAGAATCCATAAGGGGTTGACCTCAGCCTACTTAACCTTTCTGTGTACAAAAAACCAAGCATACACATGAATACAATAAAACAAGAAGCCTTGAGCCTACTTTACCTTTCTGTGCACAAAAAACCAAGCATACACATGAATACAATAAAACAAGAAGCGTTTACAAACGAAACAATTGCCTAAACATTTTACAAGGGAAAATGTCTACATACATCAAATTAAGAAAGTTTTACATATTTTCCTACTGATATTTTTTGTGTTAAATGCTGAATTGGGTTTACGTTTTAATATAGAGAATGTGACTGCAAATACCGGAGATTACATTCAAAACACGGAGAACTGGCTAGTCCGACAATGATAGGCCTAATATAAACTAAGTATCTCTCGGTATCGAGTTCAGCTATCAATTTTTGATACTGATACTAAAGATAAAGTATCGGTGGTATGGAGAATCAGTAACAAGAAACGACCATTCCCTAGTTTTTGACCTGCAAAAAACTTTTATTCTATACAAAATCTTTCTGTAGCCCTCACTTTCAGTTTGCGACAATGTCGCTTTTTGTTCTGCTTTGGGGCTCTAATATAATGGATAACAGTGTTAAAGCATAACTTAATTCTAATCGGCAAAATCTACAAAAGAAAAACACATCCGAAAACACTTACCATAAAACGTAATTTAAAATGCAACAGGTTTTTTAAACCTGTTGTCTTCACTGTTTGTTAAAGACAGTGAAGCTTGAATATATAATTAACACTAATTTAATGAAACGTCTAGGGTCGTACTATATCAAATCACCAAATAAAAAATAAATTTTGAACCTGTACGTCTCAGATTTACTTGACTTTTTGTGATAAAAAATATGGTGAATGATTTTGTATTGCAGCAATCGCTGATGCTACATGTATAGATATCGGCATATATCCTGGCACCAGACCTCGCTCTGGCGCGATGGGCTGGGGGTTTGGGGAAAGATCGAAAGTGGAGAATTTTTTTTTTTTTAAATCAGTCTACAGTAAGGGCCTTTGACCTCAAAAAGTCCATTCGTTTGTTCTAAAAGGCGAATGACTATTGAAGAAAAATTAATATCTCGTATAAGCCCATGCAAAGCATTATAACCCGATAATTTGGAAATGAAAAGAGTGAATGCAAAATTTGTTCCCAGACTTCTGACTGATGAACAGCAGCTGAAAGTCCCTCTGAAACTAGCCTTCCATAAATGCTTCATCATAGTTTTAAAGTTGGGATAATTGCATCGCTACGTTGTTTGTAATTTTATCATATTCTTTTGCCAATCCTCATATATTAAATAAATTACAAATCTATTTTTTTCACAATTTTTACACGAGTAGTTTTTAATATCAAATTTTTTTGAAAAACAAGTAAAAAATGTTCTTGTTTTGAGATTGTTACGTTGAATGAAAATCCTTACCATGAGCTTTAAAATGAGCTATCAAACACCCTCTAGCTCCATGGGTTGTGAACCTATAATCATTTTTGTGATGCAAAACTATGTGAAATTAAGCTATTTTCTAAAATAAATATTTTTAAAAACTCGAGTAAAAAATATGAAATAAATTCATTTGTATTGTATTTAGTTGGTATAACTCATTCACTAAAATCATGTAAACATGAGACATCGAGATTAAGACCTTTGGCCATTTCATATATATAAATGGATATAAAAGAAAATGTAATTGCAAATGATTTCTTCGATTATTTTTACTCGGAGCACGCAGGGGTCTCCTCTAGTAATTTATATTTTGATTTGACTATTTCTTGTTAGTGATAACTTTGATGTAATTTACCTTTTTAGCGTTATTATAAATTGTGTTTAAAAACTTTTTTTTAAATACTGTATTCTCCTTTGTCTTGCTGTTTTTAATTTAGAAGCTTATAAAATACAAGGACCAATCTCAATTATAAATACGAAATAAAAATTTGGTAATAACAACAGGGTTATCTTTACTTTGATAGTTTTAAGAATTAAGTGATTTCAACTTTTTTACCATTGTCGTTTACCTAAAACCTGTGTCAATGGTAAGAATTGAAACCATATTTATTTAGCTAGTATTCAACCATATACTTTAAACAGGCTTCAAGATTAAAATAAAAATAAATATTGTTCCTATTTCTAATTGGTAAATTATTAATTATATAATTGTTAGTAAAATGAAATAATTAAAAAAAAAATTGTTTTAAGAGAAAAACAATAAAGGAGTAAAATAACCACTAATTTTACTCTTTCATATAATAGAGCACATCTCTTAGAACAAAAACTAAAAAATATTTTCATGATTATTCTTTTCCCTTTAGGAGATATTTCATTTATCGTAGAACCCTGCGTTTTGTTTTCAAAATCCTACAAATGACACTTAAAGATTTTTTCTGGTCTCAAATAAACACTTGGTAGCTTTGTACATTTTTTAAATCCTTCCTGACATATTGATGTATACTCAAAAAAAGTTTCATCTAAATTGGCTGGTAACTAACAAAGATATAATTTATTTTTCATCGGAAAACAAACTTAGTTTTTGCGGCCGAGCGATAAAAATAACAATAATCCAAAAACTTTAAGAGGCTGTAAAACCTTAACTATTAGAGATAGAGCAAAAAAATTTGGTATGGTTTCTATAATCAATGAATAGAACAACCATGCCAAGTTTCATCAAAATCTGAGATGGTGGGTGTCATATGGTGTGGTTGAACTGACATGGAATGACCCAACAGTGAAAATACAAGACTCCTTTTTAAAATATATGACTTTTCTTCGGAGGCTTCTGTGACCCGTAGACACTATGTTAAACAAATTAATTAAAGACACGTAGAATAAAACAGTGATATAAAATTTGTAAGATTTTTAAAAATAACAATCAGGAAAACATTCCTGAAGTTTCTAATTTCATAGAAATGCACAAATATTTTAGTGTAATTTTAGATCGGCTAGTTTTGGTGATTAACTTACGTATCAATAAGAGTTAGAGTTCGATCATTTTTGTTTGGAATAATTTTAATATAGAGTTCCTTTCCACTTTCAAGTTTGGAGGCATCTGTCAATGATTCATATCGGATTTTGTCCAATGCCTGAAATAGAAAATTTACATTTTGTTTAAATGTGCTATTCATGTTTTAACCCTTTGACCGCCAAGAGCCGATCTAATCGGCTTTTAATAACTGTCTGAATACCGCCGGCTCTCAAAAGTTGGCCGAATACCACCATAGGCCGACGTGATCGGCTCCGGCAGTTTGTCTGAACAGTGCAACGGCCGTTATAATCGGCTTTTAGTATTTTGTTTATTTAGTCACTTTTATTACCTAAACCTGTATGTTTTCTAAACTTATAAAGAGGATAAGATTTGGCCTCTCATATTGTAACAACATATTTTTAGTTTACGTCTATTTTAAAAGTTTGTATAGCTGTGCAAAATAAATACATGTATGAATACGGTATAATTAAATACGCTACATTTTTTATTGTGCAAGGAAAAAAATTCAATCTTGGTACTAAATGTCAATTACATAACAAATGAACGGGGGGGAAAATCTACCGGATGTGTATTGTGATTGTGGATCCATATTTATTTATAAAATATTTATGTACCGTATAAAATACCAAAAATAGGCTGTATACTTTCCCGCTAGTTTTACTGAGTCGTTCTATGATTGTTGAAGGTTTTTGTCATATTATTTCTGTTATTACACTAAAGTGAGACACATTTTGTGTAAGCGTTTAATGAGTTCAGAGCTGTGAATCTTATTTCTTACAACAATAGCAATGAGTGATCCTATAAGAAGGGCTCTACTCCAAAAAAACCAGGGCTTTGCGTGAAAAAAAACACAAATACATATTTTTAAATGTTAATATTTTTTGTTTAAATTTACGGGAGTTATTCTCAATAAAATAGGGAATAACATAATAGCCTATATAAGGTTAGAAGAAAAATATTTTTTTTACATAGTTATTAGGCTCTAAACTTAAAAATTGTATACAAATATTTGTTTCCTTTACTTTTTCAGTTATAGTAGGGCTACACATGTTAAAGTGGAATTAATACAATTTGTTTGTAAATTTAGTTGTAGTACTTTTAATTCCAAACAAAAAGAGACCAAAAGCATTTTCTAGCTTTGATATTAGCTAAGCTACAATGGTTTCATGTAAACGTTCGTCAAAATACCGAAAATAGGCTTGGCGGTATTAGACAATCAGTCTAGTCGCTTAGTCGACCTTGGCGGTATTCGGAGCGTCCTAGTAGAAACAGCATGGTGGTCAAAGGGTTATTAATAGGTACTTGATGATATTAAAGAAAATATTTTGATTGTGTATGATTTCCTATTCATAATTTACTACAATTAGCATAAAAGCTCCCACTACATTTAAAAAAAAATTTAGTTCATAATTGGTGGTTTGGTATCAATTTAACACGTTCACTACAGCAATTGTAAAAGTTTTTCGTAAACAGAGATGAGCGTCTCATTTATGCGACAACAGGTTTCTATCCAGATTGATGCTGCAAATTTGCGACGCCTGTTCTAATTGAAATAGACTGACGTTGCATATTTGTAGCAGTATTCTTTTGTTATTTAATAACTAAGACTTTATTTATTATTAGTATCAGTATGTAGGAATGTCTGCCACCCATATGTGGCGCTTGTCTGCAACTTTGACGCGTTAGTTTTGATATACGGGTGGGCCATAAGTCACTTGACACTAGCAGTCACTCAGTATCAGTTTGACTCTAGTTGTAACCTGTCAGCTGTTACAACAATAGTATTGTTTTGAGGTTATGTTTGAGTTATGTTGAAGTTAGCACCTTGTTAGAAGTGATTTTAGTTGATTAAGTTTTGTAATTAATTAACTTAATAAATTAATCATGAATTAATACTTACTATCGCAATGCATTTTTGTCAAGTGACTTATGGCCCACCCTATGTTTCTATATATGTTTAATTTTATAAGTTTTATATAATTTTTATTTTTGCTAAATTTCTTCAATTTGAATAGCCATTAAAAAAAATACATAAATTTTAATGCGAAACTCCTATTATTTATATATATTTAATCTATGTTCCTATTTTTGTATGTCTACAACATGTTCTGTTTAATGTAAGGCATATAAATTTTATACATATACACTAAAAGCTCGTTTATCCAAAAATTTGGTTTCACGGACAAAATTTTGAAAAATATTTTTAAGTACTATAAATATTTTATTTCTGGTGTACATATTTAGTAGGCCTACTGTATTTTATTATAAAAATCTCAGTTTTAGTTGTTCAGTTGTTTAAATTTAACACAAAACAAATCATTTTATTGGTTCTGTAATTTTTTACCACAAAATATTTGATTTTTCCGTAAAACTGTAGGCCTAGTAATGGTAAAAAACGCTAAGAGGTCTAGGTCCCCATTAGGATAAATGAGGTTTCAGTGTAGCCTATTTTCAATATGGCAAAATTTTTTAATTACAAGTTTTCTTTGAAAAAATGTGTTATTTTATTAAAACTTGCCTTTGAACTGTAATCAAAGTTACAGTGACACAATATGTATAACGCTTGAACTATAACAAAAAAACTTGTTTCATGACTTTGGACTACGGTACTAAACTTTACATCGCAAGTATGCAACAACTTGAAAAATGGTGAAAAAAGTAAAAAAAAAAAAACATATACAGGTATTGCTTGAACATACCTTTATACGTTATTACAAAGTATATTAACTCATTTGATCAAAGTCGTACTCTCAGGTCTGTGGCGAATGACGCAACTGTTTGTCCCAGTCTATGTATATTATTTTAGAGTATCACGATATGAACTGAGAGACGCATATATGCTAATAAATAACTATCAAGCTTGACTTCAATTCATTAAAACGTCCCTTATTCTTAAAAATTTTTTTTTTTAACTTTCTTAAAAGATTTAAAACTTTAACTTTGTAATTATATGAGCCTAGGCTACGGTACATATTAAAAAAAAATATACTTACATCAGAGGAATTGGAAATCAATTCTCGCAAGAAAATCTCCTTGTTAGAGTAGAAGGTGTTGATAATAAGGGACATAAGCTGAGCAATCTCTGCTTGAAAAGCAAAGGTCTCAACGTCCCCATCTTCTTGCATTTGGACTTCTTCTTTCATCTAAAATGTTAAATAATACAGTTAAGTTTCAATTAAAGAAAATCGTGCTTGGGGTAGATTATTTAAATTCAAATAAGGTGAGTTTAAAAAAATAACGTTGCTAGAAGTTGCTTGGAATACACAATTGTAATACAACAAAGTTAACTTTGAGCATGTCTTGCAAGTTTTAACATTGGGGAATTTAATTGTGATGATCTTGGTCTTCATAGATCAACCAAGCCACTATTGTCTGCATGTTGAGTACAGCCATTGGTTACAGATTATAGCGAAGCAGTCGATCTCCGAAGACCAAAAACATAACAGTAACTTAATGTTTAATTCTTGTTAGGCTACTAAATCAATGTATGTAAACACCAATACAATTGAACAGAATAAATTATAAATAACACGATAAAATAACACACCATCTCAAGGTATGTAATAATTAACCCTTCAAGCGCTATAAGCGGAATAATTCGCAGAATGAAACTGTTCCATGACGCGATAAGCGAGATATATCTCGCAACGTCTCAAAAAGAATAATTGTGTTAATTCTAGTTCACAAAAACTCAAGTTAGAATGCGCAAGAATGTCGGTTCACTACGTAGAAGCACTAACTGGCCTATAGAAAAAACAGTTGGGGTCACACAGATATCACGTGTAATAAATAGGCTAAGGCTGTTCATTGGTTGGAAAACTGACCAATTGCAAGGGTCTACAAAACGCCCCCACAACTTTAGAAGGAACTAGGCTATATGTCCGATTTTTGATTCTAAAGGCCCTATTAGGTAGGAGAAATTGTGAAGGATCCAACGATATCTAGGTTTACTTTAGAGAGAGAAGAAATATGCGTTACTTCGTCATGTTTTATGACGAAATCTGGTGAATTGACGGGCGCCTAGCTTGTTGAAGAAAACTAATAAACTGCAACAATGATTACGTATGTAAATAGGCCTAGGCCTATATGTTTTAGAAAAAACTTGTTAATACAAAAATTAAAGTTTATATCATTACCTTTCCAACAGTTTTTGATTTATTGTGATTGGATAATTTTTAGTGGGTGAAATATTCATTAAAGTAGAGTTGTCAAAATTATCATTTTCACATGCCACGCCCTCACGACCACTCAAATTGAGTAGTCTGACAGTACGAGGGTTAAGAATATGATCTTTAGCGTTCCAAGGGTAATTATTTCAAAGTTATCAGGCAAAGCTATCACTTTAATTGTAGAAAACAAACTTAATAAATTATTATAGGCCATCAAGTTACTTGTAACAAAATAGCAAAACACTAATTTTTCCTGTACGCTAGACTCTGAACAATATAAATGTAACTTATTACTGAACATTTTTTGTTTCTTGAGCTAGGCTAATAACTTTTACAATTTTACATCAATAAATTTTTTAATTGCATAATGCATTCTTTGAACTTTTCTCTACAAAAAAGTTATAGGCTAGAACACTTTTGGATTGGTATAGAATTGCTATATTTGGCAAATTTTGTAATATATGCTTGCACACGCGCCAAAATGGCTTGGCGTTGCAAAAATTAGCATGGATAGTTCTAGAGTTAAAGCCGAGCCTAGGCCTAGTATTGTGAAACACATCCAAGTGAATTTGAAAAAAAAAGGGCGCTGCTCAATGAGTAATAGTAGGGGCCTAGTAATTTATTTTTATTCTGAACATTTCAAAATAAAAATAGCCTAGGCTATGAAGCACCAATTTTAAACAACTAAGTAAAATAAAGAGATTGTGGGGTTAGAAACAGGAAGAGACCAAGTGACCTTGCTATTAGAAGCATGCTTCTAAAAATGGCATGCTTTTGTCTCTCAAGGATTTTGCCAATAGGCTACCATTGTATCATTAGATCTATATTGATAGGCCTAACTTTTCATACTTGATCTTGATAGACAATATTAGGCTAGGCATAGGCTAGTTACAAAATTAAATTGTAACCTACAATCTATAATAAGCTAGGCTATTTACTAGTGTAGGCCCAAGGAGTCTTAAAAAACTGAATAAAGTATTGATTGGTGTTAAAAAAATATTCGTAATGTAAGCTTAAATGTCAAGTGTGTAATAAGTTAAGTATAAAATGATTATTTATGCGTTCTCAAGTATATTCGTTCAAAGCCTACAAAAAGTACTTACAGTAGTATAATATAATATAAAAACACATTCACCAAACTACCGGTAGGCCTACATGACTTGCCTCTAAATAACAATGGCGACAAATAATATTGAGGAAATAATATTATAAATTTACAGAAATTATGTAAGTTTATAAATAATACCTACCTTTAATGAACTCTGAATGTCTTTTCTTAATGAAGAATGTATAACACTGGTGCACAAAATGCAGCTTCTTCAGTACAAGATTTGAACTAACAAAAGGCCGTCTGACCTAACTGAAGCTAAAGCCGAAGACTGAGATCGAAACAGGCGGACTACGGATGTAGTGTATGCCCGTAGAGGAAAAGCATGTTAATCTTTTTCCGTTTTAGGCTCCGCCTTTCTTCTAGAAAGTTCTACTATGAACAGAGACATCAAGAACAGGAATCGGCATCAAAGCCCTCTTTTATAGTTCAATTCAGATAAATAATACTGTAGTACCTAAAATTGTTTGCAATTTTAATAACTAAGCTACCTGAACTAACTAGGTTTTTATTGTGCTTTTCTCTTTTAAACATTTAAATTATAAAATATAAAAGTTTGAAAAACACACACACACTTATATATATATTAGG
>JAGFPH010002550.1:16014-36676 GCA_018207615.1 Philaenus spumarius | reverse complement strand
TCGGATTTTATAGAGGACGTTAGGGCTGTAGTGAGAGATGCAGTTAGTGTGTTACGTGATAAGCTTTTTGTAGAAGCAAATGAATTACTATTAAATATAAAGAGAAGAAAAAAAAGGTCATGCTGGGAAAGAAGATGGGTTTCAAGAAGGCTGCAACTAGGAGGATCAAAACTATTAGATGAATTGGCGAAAGAAGACCAAGATAGCTTTAGGAACATCCTCCGTCTCTCAAAAAATAAATTTGACGAATTGTTAGACCATGTGAAAGAATGCAAGTTGTTACTTGCGCCGGTAATATTTGTCAGAACAAATATTACCGGCGCAAGTAAACAATGCATGCAAGTCAGCCCTGCAAGTTTAAATTTTGTGCATGTTAGTGTTTACATTTGCAAGTTTTCTTGCAAGTAGGATGCAAGTAAAACTTGCGCAAGCGCTACATGCTAGTGTAAACGGGGCTTAAGACTACAGAAACATACCTCTAAACTAAGCCTACGTTAGAAAAACAATGTAAAAACATGGTAAAACTAATAAAACTTGACAACGAGTATTGTTTCGCAATCCCCAAAAATGTAGGCTGGTATTCATAGTCGTTTCTTAAGGTAGCCTTAAAGCTCCCTCATGTAAGAAAACCGTAAGGTCGAATCATACCTTAAAGAGGCCTTACAAATAGTTTTCAATTCATAGACGTTTATTTAAGGTGGCCTTAGGTGAGGCTATATTTAAGGAGACCTAAAGAGTAGAAGACACCTGTACCAATTTTACAAAAGTAAATACCTCTAGAAAGAATATTTCATTAACTATAAATAAAGCTATCCTTGTGTAATTTAACTTGTTAAAGCATTTAAAATGCATTTATTTTGTTTATTTATGAACTTAAACAGAAATCGTTCATAACATTCATGGTTTTTACTTTAATATTGTTGGCACTTACGTCCAACAGTTGGCACAAGTTAGCAAACTACAAAATCAGCTGCTAAATTAACTGGTGAATTTATACAAACTGTTTTATGTTGGGATATAAGCCTAAAATGGTCTCACTCAGAGATAATATTACCAAGGGTCTCACTCCCTCTCATCTAAACAAACTAACGATTAGATCAATTAATTATGAAATCGGTAGCCTACAAGTCTAGTTTATGTATAGCTCAATATTTACTTTTAGCTATTGCAATATTTAGTTAATTAATGACACCGATAAACTAATAAAATAGCCTTTATTGATTTTAAATTTACTCTGATTGTCACTCCAACTGAATAGTTTTTCAGTACAGTGTTCGTTTTGAGGTTATGTGCATACTGATCGCTTTCATTATTTTCATTAATCATATAATATATTAACTGTATGATTAAAATAAAATATTTATTGTCACATTTATTTGAACCGCTAGGCCTATCCAAAACAAACTCAATCTATTAAATTGTTTTATCAATTAATTTTGTTCAGTAGCCTACGGCAATACCTACTAGACTAATTAATTATAAAAAATATGCAATAGACTAGTTAGTTGTTTTCCTAAATATTTCTCATGGCATAAAAACACAATGCTATCAATATTGTATGAATATGGGATATTGGTAATCATCTTTTATTATAATTTATGTGGTAGGCCTACCAATGTGGCAACATTTTTTTTACTCAATCGGCATCCTTTGAAAATCGGTATCTCATTTCAAATTGCCGTTTAAATATATTTTCCGAATGGATTATCATAATCCCGAATATACCGTTTAGGGATCCTTCCATAATAACATTCAATATAAATAAATTCAAAAAAAGATTCATAATTAGCGATTTCGTGTGTTATTAGAATCACTTATAAACTCGCTAAATTTCCCCAAAGGTACGTTGGTAGCTACCTTGAGAAAATGACGAATTCAAAGGCACCTTTAGCCCTGCTTAATGAAAAGGAGCGACTCTGCATTGCAATTGAACCTAAGGTAGCCTTTAGGTAACTTTAAAGAAGGTTTTAAGGATGAGTTAAAATCTATACTTAAGGTCGGACTCTGCATTCAAAATTCATATCTTAAGGTCTTCTAAACGCTTCCATTCCTTAAGGCTACCTTAAGAAATGACTATGAATACCAGCAGCCTTAATCTTACTCGAAATTTGAAATTTGATGTCAGATGATGTCTGAAAAACGGTTATTATTTTCTTTTACTTTTAACGTGTGAACTTTTATATTGATTTAATATATAAATGATGGCAAATGTCAGAACAATTAATAATATTAAAATTCCAATTTGTTTTCAAATAAGTATAACTTAGTTCTTTTTCAAAAAGTATAAATTTTGTTGACACAAAAACAATCAGTAATAAATGCAATTTGTGATCAAATATACATAAGTCACTCTTGTTTTACACGCATATTTCGTCTTTTTTCAAAGTTGTGATTTTCTATACATATAAAAGGCAAAGCCCTCACTGACTCACTCATCATCACTAATTCTCCCACTTCCCATGAAACTAGAGAGATGAAATTTGGCATGTCGTGTATACTTTGTGATGGAAATAGGAAAACTAAAGAAATTTCATTTTGATATTCAAATTTTTAGGGGTAGATTTGGGGGTTTAGGGGTAGTTTTTACTGATCACAGTTTTCAAAAACCATACCACCTAGGAACTTGAAATTTAGTACAAATATTGCTCATAGGCACTAGAGGCACACGAATAACGGATTTAAAAATATTTGGCCTGTAAGGGTTGTAACAACCCCTAAATCAATAAATATTGTTTGTTATATATCTCAAAAACCTTACCTCCTAGGAAAGTGAAATTTGTTACTGACATTGCTCATAGGCACTAAAGGCACACTAAGAAATCATTTTAAAATGTTTGGCCCTTAAGGGTTGAAACAACCCTTAAAACAATAAATATTGTTTGTTATATATCTCAAAAACCTTACCTCCTAGAAACATGAAATATGGTATAAGTATTTGTCATAGGACAAGAGGCGTGCTAAGAAAGTATTTTAAAATATTTGGGCTGTAAGGGTTGAAACAACCCCTAAAATAATAAATATTGTTTGTTATATATTTCAAAAAACTTACCACCTAGGAACTTGAAATTTGGTACACATATTGCTCATAGGCACTAGAGGCGCACTAAGAAAGCATTTTAAAATATTTGGCCTTTAAGGGTTGAAACAACCCTTTAAAACAATAAATATTGTTTGTTATATGTCTCAAGAACCTTACCTCCTAGAAACGTGAAATTTGGTATAAGTATTTGTTATGCCAAAGACAAGAGGAGTACTAAGAAAAGATTTTAGAATATTTGTCCTGTAAGGGTTGAAACAACCTCTAAAACAATAAATATTGTTTGTTATATATTTCAAAAACCTTACCATCTAGGAACTTGAAATTTGGTACACATATTGCGCATAGGTACTAGAGGCGCAATAAGAAAGCATTTTAAAATATTAGGCCTTTAAGGCTTAAAACAACCCTTAAAATAATAAATATTGTTTGTTATATATCTCAAAAAAACTTACCTGCTAGAAACGTCAAATTTGGTACATGTATTTTCCACAGGGACAAGAGGCGAACTAGGAAATGATTTTAAAATATTTGGCCTGCAAGGATTGAAACAACCCATAAAACAATAAACATTGTTTGTTATACTTTCCTTAAAGCAAGAAAACTGAAAATTTTGTACATTTATTTCTTAGAAGATACATATAAAAAAGAAAGCAGTTTTACCATTTTATCACTTTCTGCTAAGGGGTGACCATTTAGTAACAACCCCTATAACTATAAATTAAATATTAATTTAATACCGTTAAGGAACGTGAAATATTTGGTTCACATATTGCTCATAGGCGCTCTAAGATATGATTTTAAAATATTTGACCTTTAAGGGTTGAAACATCCCCTAAAACAATATATTTGTTGTTTATTTATTTTCCTTAAAGTTGAAATTCTTACATATATTTCTTACAAAACACATATGAAAAGTAAATGACTTTTACATTTTGTTACTTGCTGCTAGGAGTGAAAATGTGTTAAAAACCCCTAAAAACAATAATTATTAATATTCATACATTCCTTTAAACTAGAGAGCTGAAATTTTGTACATTTAATTCTTACACGATACACATAAAAAGTAAACCAGTTGTACATTTCGTTACGTGCTGCTAAGGGTTGAAAATGTAATAACAAACCCTAAAAACAATCAATACTAATTTGTATTCTTTCCTTAAAGCTAGAGAGCTGTAATTTGTAACTTATTTACTTTTAGAAAATATTTAAGACGTAACCTAATCAAAACTAACCCGATCTATGCATTCGCAATCAAAGACGCTGCAAATATCAAGCTAAGACTAGAGATGGGAATTACCGTTACATTGTGGTAATAGTCTGCAACGTTCCACGGCGTCTTGGTAATAGGTTGAAATAACGTATTAAATTTGTAACGTATTAATAGGTGGTGGGAAATTGCCGAGGTGTTATTTGATATAACATTGCAGACGAAATTACTGAACTATTAATTTGGTAATATGATGTTGCGTTGCGGGCAAGTTATTGTAGACAGTTTTAGCAAGGTGTATTATTTATTAATTTAGTATTTCGTTGCAGACGAGATTACTTAATGAAATGTTACCGATATTCTCAAGTAATATTGTCTGTAGCGTTACTTGAATATTCCAAGAAACGCCTTTAATAAAAAAATACATTAAAACAAACATTTTCAGAATGATTAGATACCTGTACCTAAATAAATAAATATATAATATAAAAGTACCTAATAATAAGATTTAAACTTAGAGTAATTATTGATAACTCAAAATTTAAAAACGTCAAATTTTAAATACTCAGCTTCAAATTAAAATAAACATTAAAAATATGTTATTCATTTAATGTAAGGGTTCCAAGCGAGATTACTTAATATGTTAAAAAGTTACCAAGATTCTCAAGTAATTTCTTCTGCTAACTTCTGCTTTAAGTTAAATGTTTCAAAGAAAATCTTTACTAACAAAATGCAATTAAAATTGTCAAAATAATTAAATTTAAATACATATATAATATACAAATTATGAGAAATCAAATGTAAACCTAGAGTAATTTTATTGATGACAAAAATTTGAAAAACATAATTTTACGTTAAAGTTTCAGAGTAAATTAAATTGCACAGTGTCGATAATAATTGCTTAAATTCAACTATTCCCTAAGGCCTAGGGAAGGATAGTTCTATAAAGCAGTTTTATTTTTTTAATATTTTATGTCAGCAGTAATTATTATGTCAATTTGCATTTCTGCATATAAGCTACTGTGTGTAATGGATTCTTTTATTAAATGAATACAGACATCGGGAAGGGCAAGAAATATTTCCTGGAATCTCACACCAAACATCCTGTTTATTCCGGTTTAATAATGTGTAGCCTGTGTGTAAGTTGATGCATCTGTTAATATTGTAACGTATTAACGCAAGCGAAGAAAGTAATCTGCTGGCCGTTTTCTCAAAGGGTATTATTTTTGTCAAGGTATTATTTTTGTCAAGGTGTTATTTTTGTCAAGGTATTATTTTGTAATGTAACGTTGAAGATATGATTACTTGATGCAAGACTGGAATTAACACCTCTCTGGAACGTTCGTCAGTTTCCTTCCCTGCGTTATCGCTTGACGTTACAAAAATAATAGGGTGTCCTACGTAACGTATTAACGTGGTAATAGTCTGCAACGCATTAATAGTATTATTTTTCCTGTTACGTTAAATAACGCCCACCTCTAGCTAAGACTGTGGTTTACCAGTCTGTAGATTTAGCGATTGGAAAAAAGATGCTCTTCATTCTGAATTTTGTATTTATTTCATTTATTTAGCACACATACCATGACGAAGACAATAATTGACGGGCAACCAGTGAACAATAAATACCAAAGTAATCTATATAATAAAAATGAATTGCTGTTTCTTTGAAATCGCATCAATTGAGAACTGCTGGACCAATTTGGCAATTTTTTGTTTTAAAATGTTCGTAATAGTCCGAACTAGGTTTTTATATAAAGAAAAATTTGAAAAGTTTCCCGAAAAAGTTTCAAATTTGGAAAAAACTAAACAGCCTCTTTTGTATGGACTCAAGACCATAGCGCTCAAAAACAGCTGTTCGTATAAAATGCTTAGTAACACATGTTTGTTTACATTCATTACCATAGCAACTTTAGCAAATTTATAATCAGTTTATTATTCTTCAAAACCAATAGCTTTTTAGATTAGATTGACAAATTAAAAGCAAACACAAACAAAAATCAATAAAACATGCTTAGGCCTACTATATTATAATTCAATTTAAACATCGGTTGTTACATATTATTATAAATAAAACAACTGTTATGGATCAAAAACTGAACATAATTTTAGGTTAGGCCTACAATGAACCAAAACACTTTTATTTGCAACAAATTTCTCTAATTTATAATCGGGTTATTATTCTTCAAAAACCAAAACAGCTTTTTTAGGTTGGATTGCCAAACAACACAAACAAAAATCAACGAAAAATGCTTACTGTATTATAATTCAATTCAAACATCGGTTGTTACATATCTATTTACTTACATATATGCTGTTTAAAATATTGTTTATATAAATTGTTTATATAAATTGTTGACATAAACACCATTTGCAATTCAATAACTTAAGTCAAAAGAATGAAATTTGATAACTACCCTTAAAATTAAATAAAGCAATAGCGAAGCATTGCCGGGTCCACTAGTTGAATATAAATGTTATAATTCACTTTAATAATAATAGATGAAAGAAAATGAGAGAATACCATGACAATTAATTATAAATCAGGGTGATGCAACAAACAAATTCCCTGTAGCGAAGCACGGGTATTCAGCTAGTCTCTTATAAACTTAGCTTCTGACACAGTTCCTATGGTTTCATTTTCTATGCTAATGGCAATAATATATTGTAGAAACAACGTTTCTTCCATGTCCACCCATAAAAAGTTGTAGTAGACGCAAAACAAATATAATATACGGTATTTAGTGTGCAATTCATTATAATATACCGTATTTATGTAAATACGTCAACATACTGTTCTGAAGCCTTGAGTTTGAGTCCATAATACATACGTCACAACGTCACATACGTCAAGAGTCAAGATTAGTATAGTAGTATAGTATCTTAGATTATATCCTCCCTAAGGAAAAAGCTAATATCTTTCATTAGTTTGATTATAGAGATATAGAGATAGGTTTCTCATCAATGCACAGTTCTTATGCTCATTTTCATTATGAACAAGAACAAGGTAGCCGCATTTTAGTAATGAAGATAATATATTCAATATATTATGAAGTAATTCATATCTTCTCTGTATATTTATGCATTTAATTTTATATCTTTGAAATATTTAGCTACAATGTGAAACATACTAGGTGCTAGCTATTTGTTTCTCGTTACCGTTTACGATTTTCTCTTCATTTTGTGCTCGAAGTTCGAAACTTATTTCTCTTGGTGCTTTATTTATTTATAAAACGTTAAATCTAAGCTGTACCAACCTTTCCGACCCAGTTGTGATTTAACAGAGGCTCAGTTAGGTCGTGGACTATTAAGTTTCTGATTCTGTCTCATAACAAGTAGATTCCTGTTCCAAGTTTGTTCATTTTTATGTTAGTTAGTGTAGTATAATGTAGAAATTTGTTCTTTTGTTTCCTTCTGTGTGGTAAGAATAACCCAACTTATTTTATTTTATTTTATTTAGTAAGTTAAGTATTCTATTTTATTAGAGGACTAATTTGTGTTTTTTTTTAAATAACCTAGGCCTAGTTTGGCCTAGGGTAACATAACATGGGTACCCCTATTAATAATTTGGGGATCCCTGCCATAGATGAAACTGTAGCAGCAGTAAATTCTATATTAGAGGATAATAGATTAAGTACTCCTAATGAGTCAACCTCTATGTTGGTTGAATGTAATAGGCCTAGTGCAGAACTAACAGATAGAAACCTAGCTATAAAACGTTCCCATGAAAATAGTAATTCTGTAACCCCCTTATCTCCGCCATCTAAAAAGGGTAAAGCTGGTCCCAGACTTTATAACCCCAAAAGTATTGGACCTTTTGAAGTTGTTTTAAAAAAGAAAGACAATAAACAGATTCACCCAGTGACAGTGGGTAGAATATTAAAAGTACATCATGAAGGTATAGAGTGTATAACTAGGCTAGGTCGGTCGCTCACGGTACTGTGTAAATCGTACTTGGCGGCAAATAATTTAGTCTTATCTAAATTCCTAGAAGAGTATTTTGTATTTATCCCAGCCCAAAGGGTTGAAAGCATTGGTGTTATATTTGTAGAGACAGAAGTAGAGGAAGAGGAAATCTTATTAGAGGCTGTTTGTAGACCGCATGGTAAAATTATTAATGTAAAACGCATAATTAAAACTAAAAATAGAATACCCACTAAAACTTTTTGCGTTAAATTGACATTTGAGGGTACAGAGTTACCGAAGGAGGTTAAATTTAATTATGTGCTCTTCCCAGTAAGAGAATACACATTACCGGTTGTACAATGCTATAATTGTTTTGCTTTTGGACACGTAGCCAGCGCACCCTGTAACAGAACCCGGAAATGCCGTTTTTGCGCAGAAGATTATCACGAAACTTGCGAATTTGCAAATAGCCCAAAGTGTTGCATTTGTAAAGGAAAACACCCTGCTACAGACAAATCCTGCCCAGAATATATCAGACAAAAAGAAATCAAATTAAGAATGAGTAGTTTTAAAGAATCCTTTTTTGTGGCCAATAAGGCATGCCCAATAACATATGGGGAGGTAGGTCGACGACCAACCTCTTATGCCAATGTGGTACGGAGAAATCCTATACAGACTAAGCATTTTGTTCATAACGCAGGTCTAAACACAAAAAATAGGTATGAAATTTTATCCTCAGATGAAGAGGCAACATTCATAGACAGTGTAATATCAAAAAACCCTAGTATAGTTAAAAAACCCATATATAATAGCAAAGTTAATAAGCAAACAAGTGAATCCGATTTATTTAAATTTAAAGCAAAAGATAAATTTAAAAACAAAGAAAGATTGCCGGATCAATTAAAGGTTAAGTTTCAGTTGGATAGGTCAGGTCCTAGGCAAGAAAATAACGGTGCTAGTGAGAATAGTACTCAATCTACACCCCAGACATCGCCTCGTAGCGTTAAACGGGATACTCCAAGAAAAGTAGATATACACCCGGTATTTGAAAATAGTCTTTTTAAAAAGAAATATAAATCTTGGGCGAAAGATTTCCTAGGCAGAATTGGCAATACCAATAACCAGTCCTTTAGTTTAGAAAACCTAACTGAGTTAATGGCAGATTTCTGTAACATTATAGTGGATAGTATTGATAGGCCTATAGCCTTGTAAATTAGGCCTAAATAAATATGTTTGATAATTTAAAAATAATGCAATGGAACGCTCAGTCTCTACCCAGCAAATGGGCTGAGCTGAGCTACTTTTTGTGCAGTCAAAAGATTCATATAGCTTTAATCCAGGAAACCTGGTTTAAAACTAATCAGAAATTTAGTATTAAAAATTACGACATCATAAGACAGGATAGGGATGATGGATATGGTGGTGTGGCCATCTTGATCCAGGAGAATATAAAGTGGAAACAAAATTATGATTTGGCTATGCAGGGTAACAACCATATCTCACAGGTTGGAATAACTGTTAATGAATTCTCAGTCCCGTTACACATATATAATATATATATAAATCAGGTTCAGGTAGACAATGCAATTTGGTCTAATGTTATATTTAAGCAAGATTCTGGGTACAAAGTTTTGGGGGGTGATTTTAATGCCCACCATAAGGAATGGGGCTGTCCTACATGTAGTCCTAGAGGAAATGATATCTTCACAGCGTATAATAATTCTAACTTGATACTTCTGAACCAGGGCGAACACACTACTATCCGTACTCTACATAGACAGAGTAATGCACTTGACTTGACTTTTGCAACACCCCTCTTCGCTAACCTATTAGAAAAATGGGAAGTGGGTAAAGATACCCTCGGTAGCGATCATTTCCCAATTTTTATTACACTGAATGTCCGTCAGATTAATACTACATATAGATATACTAGCTCGTTCGCAATTCATTTGAAACCTTCCGACAAAAGAAATTTTAAAAAAGCTAATTGGGTTGGATTTAATTTATTACTTAAAAAAATTATTGATGCCTTTATCACGCAAAACAGAATAATTTATCTTAGAACCTTTTATAGAATTATTGAAAAAGCGGCGGATATGACCATACCTAAATTAAAAATACCTGTCGGAGGCAAACATGGCTTTACTCCTAAGTCATGGTGGACCCCAGAATGCTCAGAGGCAGTAGCTAGACGTCGCCTGTCTTTTAAAGTGTTTAAAAATAATATGACAATATCTAACTTTGAAAAATTCAAAACTCTACAAATAACAGCCAAAAGGATTATACAGCAGACAAAGAAAGATAGCTGGAGTAGCCTGTGTAATGAAATAACCAAGGTTCCTCTTGGGAAAGCTTGGGGATTAATTAGGAGTATGAAAAACCAAAGTAATAAACATTATAAAAATATATTATATACAGACTTTGAACTGGCTGAACAGTTTATGTCTGAAGTAAATCCGAGCTCAGTCCCTACTCTAAATGAAGTAAATATGCCCGACATCCAAGATAACTTGCATGCTATGAACTCCCCGTTCACTATTAATGAATTAAATCTAGCAATTAGAAGCAAACACAAAAACACTTCTCCAGGCCTTGACTACATTAATTATTCTATGATAAAACATTTTTCAAATAATGCTCTAATGGTCCTTCTGAATTTATATAATGAGATATGGGCTGGGGGCGATTTCCCCCTCGAGTGGAAAACAATAAAATTAATAGGCATACTTAAGCCTAAAAAAGACCCGGACGAGGCTACCTCCTATAGACCAATCTCACTTATACCCTGTTTTACCAAGCTATTCAATACTATGGTTAAAAATAGACTAGAATGGTTTACAGAAAAAAACCATATACTGTCTGAAACACAATTCGGCTTTAGGAGAGGAAGGGGATGCCCTGACCACTTAATTCTTCTTATAACTGAAATAGAGCTAGCTAGATCTAAGAATAAGTCAGTCTTTGCTGCATCGCTAGACATCAGCGGAGCATATGACAATGTATCAATTCCTATTCTACTAACCAAAATGTACAAATTTGGCATCCCTGCCATTTTCATCAAACATTGTTTCAAATGGCTATCTGGTAGAAAGATAGTCTTACATAATCAAACTCAAGTTTTAAACAGGATAGCTTACAAAGGGCTTCCCCAAGGAAGTGTTCTTAGTCCACTTCTTTTCTCGATTTATATAGCTGAAACCAATATTTATGTTAAACCAATAGCTACTTCTCTACAATATGCTGATGATATCATAATATTTACTGTACACAAATCAATAGAATCGGCTAAGATAAACCTTCAGTCTGCATTAAGCGACCTTTTTCTAGCCTTCAATAAACTCCATCTCACTTTTAATCCTAGCAAATGTAAGGCTATTCTATTCACACGACATAGGGTAAATAATCAAAATCCTATCACGTTATCATACCCTGATCATATGATAGATGTAGTAGAATCAATTAAAATACTAGGTATATGGATAGATCAAAAGTTAAATTTTATAAAACACATCACTGAGCTTGTGCAGACCTGCTGGAGAGACTTGAATATACTGAAGGCTTTATCCTGCGGTACCCACCCTGACTTCATGCTATCAGTGTATAGGGGGCTCATTCGAGCAAAACTTGAATACTGCTCCTTTTTGTTTGGCCATGTGGCAAAAAAATGGAGACAAAAACTTGACATCATTCAGAATGTTGCAATCCGATTATGTTTAGGAGCCAATAAGTCAACACCAATTATAGCATTAGAAAACGAAGCAGCTTTACATCCCCTAAATGTTCGTTGGCAATACCTGGCTGACAAAATGATGGTCAAAATTATTTCTGACAAGCTCCACCCTAACTATTCTAATATGTTTGAGTTGGAGCTTCTCACTTCTCACCATAGTTACTGGAAAAAGAAAAGTTTACCTCTATACATAATATCCTTTAGAAGAATATTAGCTCACTTTGACTTGACCCAGCTAGACCACCCATCCAACCCTTTCTTCAATTTTATAGAACCTATATCTTTAATAAATCTAAAAAATCTTACTGTTAATGAAACAATCAAGGGCTTAAATTCAAAAAAGGATAACAGTATACTACAAACAATTCAATTTGCTAGAGCTACAATTGACAACCTGATAAATAAATCATATCCCATATATACAGATGGATCAAAGATAGGCAGCCTTGTTGGGGCCGCCATATGGGACCCCAGTAGACTTACAGGTATTGGGTACAAATTAAACTCTATAATGTCCAGTCTTAGTGCAGAATTATATGCTATATATAAAGCTGTACAGTACGCTTTAACATCTAATTTTGCCCAGAGTTTTGTTGTTTTCACAGATTCTCAGACCAGTCTGCTTTTGATCAAGAGTTATATGAGGTTGGAATCTCAAGAATCCTTTGTATTTAATATTTTAGACATACTATTAAAAAACCCAAGCATCGAAATAGTCTTGCAATGGATCCCAGGGCATGTAGGTTTGTCAGGGAATGAGTTTGTGGATAAGTTAGCAAGAAGATCAGCTAATGACGGACTCATAGCAAACTGTGTCGTACCTAAGAGAGATATCACATGTCACCTAAAGTATTTACAAATCAAGCAGGTTGTAGAGAATTTTGGGAATGTAAATAAAGCTTTGTGGTACAAGGATATACAACCAACAATAACTAAAGTACCATGGTTTAAGGGTTGTAACTGGAGGCGTAAAAATATAGTAACTTTATGCAGATTAAGATTTGGACATGCTAACACATATTCATATCTATATCGCATAGGAAAAGTAAGTTCACCTGTCTGCAAGGAATGTTCTATAGATGAACAAGAATCCTTGCAGCATATATTCTTTGAGTGTAGTGCTTATAATACAAAGAGAACTCAGCTGATTAACAACCTAAGAAAAGAAAATTGGCACCCTCCCTTTATACTAAAAGATATCCTACAATCTGGTAGTTCAAATACTCTAAAAGCGGTAATAGAGTACCTAGGCCTAATAAAGAGGGATTTATAGCTTCGTTCAATGGGATTTGACTTAGAATCACTAAAATTGTAATTTTTAGATCATTTTTTAGATTCCTTAAATCTTTTCTGTTACTCCTGGATCATGGGTTTTATGTATCCAAGGTCCAACCTTTTCGGTTTACCTGATGGACCTCAGGTAAGAAGATTACCTTGTGTATTCCTACTATATATTTTATATCTTGCTAATTTAGGATAATGTTTTAGTACAATAAAATTTGTAGTAACGATACTTTGTGTACCCATGTAGATATTTACTAATTTCCATTTTATGTTGTTCACGCTAGTAATTAATTGCCCTATAGTTATTAACCTAATTGTTTCCCAAGATAATTGTAAAAAAGAGCGGGTATAGTTGATTCAACCTATACACGAAGAATAAAAGAAACCCATGCAAATGGTGGAACTGAGCCTCTATATATATAAGTGGATAAGTGTAATTCAAGTGTTTTTGTGAACTTTTTGTGTATATAAAGTGTTTGGGCTTCATGCTTGTAAGCAAAGCCTTTTGGCATAAGCCAATAAAGCCTTATTTGGCATAGAAAAAAAAAAAAAAAAAAACCTTTCCGACCGATGGATTTCGCAAAGACCGAATTCTAGTTTCTTGGTTTATATAATGATAATGTAGGCGATATTAACCGCTCAGGGTTTTCGCCTAAAAAAAACAAAAAATGTAATAATAAAAAATAATGATAATCCAATAAATTTTTTTTGTGACTTGTGGGAACAAAAGGGTTTAATCCTTCTCAAATTTCATTACTGTGATTTAATTCTTTATGCAACATCATAATGTAGCCACTGGTGAAATTTATTTTTGTTGTCGGTGTCGTGTCGATCTGTCCTTCTGTCGATCTAAACTCTAGTTACTAGGACGTTGGAACACTTGGAAATGGCTAGAAATCTAAAATAGTGTTTATGTTTATTGTTAGGTTAGAAGTGTTTTTTATTTTGAGAGTTTGTTATATAATTTTCTTCAAAGAATTGATGTAGTAATATAAATTGTTCGTTCATTTGATTGAATAATGTCTGATACTGAAATTAGCAATATGACTCACATAAAGTTTAAAAAGAGTAAAAAACAATTCAGAAAGAGAGGCAAGTCTGACGATAGTAGTCAGAGTGAGGATGATGATAGTTTAAAGTAAGTATATTCATTATTTCTTATCTAATTTTCAAGTGTAATGGCTATAATACCTGGGCAATTCTTCGGTATATAGGCCTAGTGGCCTCAACTACAAACTTTTTCATATGATGACACATGTTAGAACAGGCATTCCTATAACTTAACTAAAAACAACAAAGTTTAGAGTCCGAAAGTGATATTTACCTTAGTAATCAGTTTCAGCAACAGTGTCAGTAGAATCCTTTGATGAAGTTTCGCTACTGTAAAGCTCACTAATTGCGCACCAGAGGAAATGTAAACAAGTATTATAATCACTATATTTTCTTTTGAATAAAAACTCGGCGATATGCTCGTGTAAGTGGTGCTTACGGTTATCAAACTGCGGAACTTTTGAACGCACTTGTAGGAATGGTTAAGGGTTAAATATTTATATGCTACTCGAACACGCTGCATCACCAACTGAACTAATCGACGTTATCTGAACATATCTTAGGCGGCTTTATCTTTGTACTTTGACCTCCCCTACTTTATGTTGTGCCGCTCGTACAGCGACACAGTTGACTCTTTCCGACCTTCAATTCTTATCAAATAACACTAATTCAGCACTTAGGTTGACTGTGTGTTCATATGAAAAAATTTGTAGTTTAGGCCACTAGGCTATAGGCCTACCGAAGAATTACCAATACCTGCCTTATAAATTAGAAACGAGAAAAGTGCTGTCAATCTAACACATTGTCAATGTTATAACATTTAATTTAAAACTGTGAGTTTTAGGCCTAATGGGAAGGTAGAAAGTATAAAGTGACCATATAAAGTAGAAATTTTGTTTTGATATTCTGTAAGTAGGCATTAAACTGAGTCTAAAAACGCAAACCATAACTGCGGCAGACACATTTGTAGATGTTATGAGAAAAAACCCCCAAAAAACGCAGATTATAGTTCTGGCATTTTGGTTATGTTTGCAGTAAGTAAACAAATAAGAAACTAAACATTTCACCTACACCTAAGGCTTAAATTTACTTTATGACACCCAGCTGATAGCCTATGTTTGTAAAGACGACCTTGGTTTTAGGAAACAGAAGTGCTGCCAACCTAAGCACATTTTACTACTTTAATATTCAATGGTGGGTGTTACTATTCGACCCTAGCTTAATATTTTTGCAGAAAACGACGTTGTTTTACATTCTACTGTTAAATGTTGAATACAGATAAACATACTGTGACTAAATACTATAGGTTAGGACCTTTTAGGTTTTTTTTTATTATTCTTGCATTTCTGTTGCCATAGGTTAGCCTAGGGTCGAATAGTAAACTTGCGCCGAATTGTGACTAGATACTAAGCGAAAGTTTATATTATGACCCCTTGCCATATTGCAGCAAAGTAGGTGCCGACATTATATGCAAGAAAATGCAAGTGTCTTAAATAAATGAAAGCAGAAAATATACTTTACAAAATTTAAACAGAAAAATCACTTTAACCATTTTAATCAAATAACACTAATTCAGCACTTAAGTTGACTGTGTGTTCATATGAAAAAGTGTGAGTTGAGGCCACTATACCGAAGAATTACCTTAGGGCCAAAGTGGTGAAAATAGTTGAAAAATACTGCATATACGGACGTCTTGAAAAAAAATTACTACACTTTCATTTTCTGTCATAAATTTAAATAATATTACCGGTACACCAAAATATTCTTAAAGAAGCGTAGATTACAGAAAAAATATAGTTTTAAACCTTAGACTAAGCCTTTTGAACTTACAGTTTTGTCAGCCCAAACTAGGAGCACTGGTTGGTTAACCTGGACTGTACTTATTGTATATGTCAGATGTAAACTGATTGTTAGTTTTATTGTTACTAGTTTCAGTAAAAATAATAATTAAAAAAGTAGGCTATTTAAACCAGTAAAACAACATTTGATGAAATCTAATGTAATATAGGCCTACCGGTACCTTATCTTTCATATATTTCTTCTTTTTTTTATAAAGGTAGATAATAAAATTTGATGAATAAATTTTTTTTTTTTTTTTGGGGGGGTTTCGCCGGGTTTAAAGGCGAAAAACCTGGGTGGTTATCATCGCCTGCTTGATGAATAAATATATAGACATAACCAACTAAGATATATAATACATGTAGGCCTATATATATATATTAGTACAGTTACTTCTTGATTATGAAATGATATACCGTACAAGAAACAGGGTACAAATAAATTTATTCAAAATTAGCAACAGAAAAAGTTTTTTAATTGATTTTAAACAACAGGTATTGGAATTAATGAATTGTACAATAAGTTCTATTAATTAAATAATCCTTTGGCTACTATTTAGGTCTAAATGGTTGTCAACATAGATATCAATTCAAGTTCCTCAATTCAAAAGTTTTTCACTTACGCTCATATATAGAATTTGACATAATAGGGATATGAAATATTTGTACTTATTTTTAATTAGTTTGATCTATAATTACCGTATTATAAGTTATCACTAGTCTCTTAATCTCGGGATAACAGGTTGGTGCTGGCTTTCTCCAAGTTGTTAAATACACAAACACAATACAGTAGAATCTCAATAATTCGAGCTAATTAGGGCTGACTGTACCTCGAACTATAAAAAACTTGGAATTTGCGGAGAAATGAACAAAAATAAAGAATAATATATATTTTAATGTTTTAATTAAGTTAGTTAAAATATTAGAACATTTATAGTAGGAAATGTTTTGATTTTATCTCTATTACGGCGCCAGCTGTACTCAGCTGCAAGTTTCTTTAAGGTTTCACCATTGTCTAGTCTTTTCAAGGCCTCTATTTTTATTTCTATTGGCACAAACTTTCTTTTAGCTTTTACACTCATCGTTACAAAAACACAATCAAAATTAAAACTTAAAAACTAAAACACTTTTAACAGAAACAGTAAAGAATGCATTCACTAATCAACAATGTTACACAACACCAATATACGTAGGCGCGTGTACATGTGTGGGAACTGACAGTTACTATTGAAATTTAACTTCGTATTTTTAGAATAACAAGAGGGGGAGACAGTCAAGTATGGGATATATGACTGAGCTTACATGAGATAAAAGCGGCGTCGGCGAGACTTAATGTTGACTCATTACCTACCTGCGAGTGGTGGTGTGTTGCGAAGCCCGCCAATTGAACACAAGCCAGCCACTTCGATCCCTTGTCACTTTCAAAAGACTAGTTGGCTTTTAAATTTACAATGGGGCGGCGTTAACAAAGTAATTTTAAAAGTGCGCTACAATCGAAGTTTTAAAAGCTGCTGTTTTTAATTTTACCCGGACCCTCGAACTTCTGCATCTCAAATAATCGAGGTTCTACTGTAATTATAAAAGTTATTAAATTTTGGGAATAATAATAATGCTTAAAGAAGGCTACCACAGTTTTATAAATGGATAATGAGTGAAATTCGTGACAGATGGTACGTTAGGCCATATTATGTCTCAAATCAAAGTTTTGGGTTTTAGGTTTAATTCTGTCTTTTGAAATCAAATATAAAAGTTCTAGGGGCAATATGAATGAAAGATTTTATAAACGTTTTTGATCAATGGCTGTTTAAAATTCTTAAAGTCTAAAATAATTATCTAGATCTCACCCAATTGAGCAAGCATTATTTTTGCAAAATTTCTTGAGGTTATTAATAAAAAATGCAAATTGATTATTACCACTCCCACACAGATATAAGTGAATACTTTTCCCGCCTTTAGATGTTAAAGTGGATTCTGGCAGTTTTGGCAGAATGGATGGGTTGTGGTCTTGAAATCCTTCTGTATCTCATAGAAGTCCCAACTGGAATAATTTAAAACCCAACAAATTCTCTCCATCCACGTCATTCATGAAGATGCAACAGCCTTGCCTATTCTTTGTTTCACACTCAGGGATTGATGAAATGCAAAATGTAAAATTTTTAATTGTGGATTATTTATGAAATAATGATAAAACTTTTGACAAATTGATTAAATATTATTAAAACTTTATTATTTACATCAACGTATCCACAAATAATTTCTCTGTGTGATAATTAGTTAGTAAAATAAAAGTTTACATACTATTTACATTGTGCATATTAAAATTATTTTGAAATTCATTCAAATCTCGTTGCTATATGATTATAGCCAATCAGCGGACAGGGAGTCTTGGCCTAAATGGGCAGTGCTTATGTCACCTTAAAGTACACGATGTTTTTTTTCTCGGTTTTCTTTAATTATCTCCACAAATATTAAGAATCATGATTTTTGGTAAAAGGATTTTATGGAGGTTGATCTTTGCTACATCGAATACTGTGGGTAAAATTTCCGTACAGTTCTGTGATTTTTAAATAGATTCATGTGAAGTAGTTCGGCCTATAGACGGTGAATAATATAGTGGTTTTTGAATTTCAACGTGTATCGTAATAAAGACGTGTTGTGGATTGTTATTAATTTTCTCGTATAGGTGTATGTCTTATGGTAATTGGAGGTTGGTTTGGAGGTCTGTAAGCGTGGGGAAGTAATTTTAATTTCAAATTTTTTTAAAACTCTGCATGAAATTGTAACATTATTTGTAGGCCAATCTGAACAGGTAGCGCTATATATCGTATTCGGGTTGTTGATTCCAAGTTTGAAAGAAACAGCTGTGATTTTATTTTGCATTGAAGGCAGTCGTTATCTACCAAATTGGAAATGTTACTAGGTAGCGCCTCTACATTGCCGAGGGCAAATTAGTTTCAACAGCGCCGAGGCCATAAAATATCAAAGGGTCTGCTCAGTGATGCAAAAGTGATGAGGGTTAATATCTTCAATGCCGGGCTCAATGAGTTTAATCGGTGAAGGAGTAAATATTTGTCATATTTTTATTAAACTAAAAATACAATGTTACTTTAGAATTCGAGGAGTAGAATATTAGGTTAGGTTAAGTTAGGTTAGGAAATGTCTGCGATGAAATTTATGCAAAATTTGCGTCATTCCAGTGCTGATCATCTACTATGCTCAGTTCGGCACACGCCATTACCACGGTTCTATGTTGCTTTTGTGAATTCCAATTCGGCTACATTTAAGTTGTATAAAGTATGTAAGTTATTAGTTTTTCAAAAATTTTTGTGTATAATTTTGTTTATGTAACAGTGATTAAAAAAAAAAATAATAATAAAAAAACAAAGCCGCTTTTTACATTACTAAAAACTTGATTTGTAATGTTAAACCAAATCATTCTAGTAATATATAAGTGGCTCTACATAGTCATTGAAGATTAACTGCGTGCATCTCAAAAGTACGATAAAATTATATAAAAAGTGCATAAAATTCATTTTTACTTTAGAATACGAGGCGTATCATGTCTGCAACGAAATGTATGCAAAATTTGCGTCATTCCAGTGCTGATCATCTACTGTGCTCAATTGAGCACACGCCATTACCACTGTTCGTTGCTTTTGTGAATTCCAATTCGGTTGTCAAAACTGTCAGATTATGCCAGGTAGCCCGCCCGGCGCTGTGGAGACTCGGCGCTCTGGAGACGGATTCTGTTATTATCATGAAATATCATGAAATACTATACCAATAAATCAAAAAGCATAAGAAATTACAATTAAAATGTAAAATTTAATTAAGAGCTATATCTTATGCTACACCGTATGTGTATGCATGCACAAATTAACAGCTAAAATATGACTTGGATTTAAACAAGGAATAGGATGGATATGTTACAAAAAGGAGACTTTAAATTAGGAAACAAAAAACTACTAGGTAAAATTGGACAAATATTTGTGAAATTTTACCTAGTGGTATTTTGTATCCTATTTTGGAGTTTCACCAATTACCTACTGTTTTTACTTAAAATTATTTAGACTTTAAATTAGTTTAGGTTTGGTTTTGGTTTTTTATATATTATATATTATTCTGTCTTGCAAAACCTAAAAAAAGTACAAACCTAAACTAACTTACAGTCTCCAGTCACAAAATGTATTCAGTTTGTAAACATAAATTTATAATAAGTTCTTCTAAGCACTTCTTAGTTCTTACTTTCTTAAAAAAGGTGCAAATCTAGCAACACTGTTTTATCTATCAGCTTAGCTTAACACTGTTTTTAAAGTTCACTATGTTAATTCACCCATTCAACTTTTGTCGTTCGTTCTTTTGTACTTGTTTTATGTTATTCATCGCAGTCAGTGGAGTGTAGTTTCATTATATTTAAAAGAAAATGTGAAGTTTTCATTCTTTAGAAATTTATGGTCATGCCCACTTTCAACATTAATTAAATAAACTTAAATTTATAACTTTTTAAAAGTAAACAAAAATGCCCAAAAATTGAAAATTCACAGAAAAGTTAAAAGAAATTTAAATAAACGGTATCAGTTAACTGACACAAACTTTCTCCCAACTTACTG
>JAGFPH010002550.1:5143-15914 GCA_018207615.1 Philaenus spumarius | reverse complement strand
AGCCGTTTTTGAGAAATTTGCATTTTTGTCGTTTTTTATTGGTTTTTAGGGGTAAATTACCTTTAAAAATTAAAAATTCCAAAAAATGAAAAAAACGCCTGGAGATATTAGGGTTTAGTACCTACATACCAAATTTCATGAAAATCGGACCAATAGTGTCCCCTCTGGTCGTGTATACTTACTGACACACTGACAGACAGACACCACGTTAAAAACACTTTTTTGGGTTCAGGGAGCACCAAAACAAAAAATTCCACTAAAAATATTTTTGGGTTCAGGGAGCACCAACACAGATAATTGCACTAAACAATTTTTTGGGGTTCTGGGAGCACCAAAACAGATAATTCAACTGAAAATTCAAATTCGAACATTTTTACGAAAACAATACTTTCTCCATATACTACGTATAGGGTGGAGAAAGTAAAAATTAATCTAGGATATGTTCACCTACATTACATCAATTAATTATTGATCAGCCATCTTGGATTAACATTGAGTATATAATAGGAACCAATGATAAATGTAAGGAATGCCTTTATAATACTCCTTATTTGATATATAATAAAATTGTTAGCTTTGATAAGATAGAATAACCCTGACTCTACTTAATTCAAGCCGGTCTATACTTTCTCATTTTGTACAAGTAATTAAACACAAATAAGTTAATGAAGTTAGAACAATCATAAAGTTGGCGTCCTTTTTGAATTTATGAAAAGTTCATTTGAAAGTTTTTAATGTTTAAATTGTCCAAAGCCTATAAGTATTTAAATAAATACAGACGGTACCAATTTCTGTAGGATAATATGTACTCTGATTTTACCACTTTTATATTTAAAAACACTTTGAAATAAACGGTGAGAAATCGGGACAATGTTACTTCTTTGAGAGTGACGCTCCTTTTCCACCCACACCAAGCGTTAGTTTTCTCTCAGATATTTGTCTTTTAGCGGCGTTTTCAGAGTGCAAGGACTGTTGCGTTATGGTTGATGATGGTCTCCTATTGGTCCTCGCGTAACTTGTAGGTGGTTACTACAATGGCACCAAATCATATCACTGAATATTCAATTTATCAAATGTAGGTCAATGATATTAATAAACAAAAACAAAGTCTAGCCTAATGACCCAGTAGGCCTATACTAAATTACATGCAAATCAGAGCCTAACCAAATCATAAAATGAACTGTAAATGAACAAAAAGCCATATGTAGAAACTATTCAATCAACCTTAAGTTAGAATATTGTGTGAAATTATTAACAGAATCTAAAGATCCATTTGTGTAAAGAGAACAATCTTGTAACCTAAAATTCGACACCATAGCTTAAAACTTTCAATGTAAATACTAAACACAAATCACTAGTCACAACAAACCACATATAAGAAATAATTATATTCATTTATTTATTAACTGAAGTGCATTAGACATATGAATTAATAGATCCGTACGAATCGTACAACTCAATTGCAGACGAAAATTCTGTATCAAAACAGTATGACGCCATGATTGTTTATAATAAATTGTGCATGACGTAATCGAGTGTCGAATCAAAAACATGAATGTAAATAAATATTTAACTTATCAGAACACAGTGGAAACCAACAAAATTATATCTATTAGGAATAATTAGACCTTAAAGTAATATTAGTTCAAGCCAAATGTGTTAGAAATAATTAGGATAATTAATATAAGCATTGTCTGTCATAACGGAAATCGTCAAACATGGCCGGCGCGAAAACCAAGTTGATTTTCAAAAGGTGACGCGATTTAAATAATTAAACTTATAGATAACATTTTAGCATCAAAGTAACTATAAAAATTTGTATAATAAATAGACAGAAAGTGAATATTTACACCATGAACTATATAATTAATCCCTTTCAAAATGCTTGAAAAACACCGTACGCTAAGTGGAACAACCAATAGAGAACTTCAGAAATCCGTAACTAGCGCCTGGACGTGCAGCGGTTGCACGCGAACTAGAAAACCGACGCGGTAGTTTGAGGAGCTTTTAAAAAGGACTTCAAAAGAGACGCTGGAAGAAGGAAGATGAGAATTTACAGTTAATAAGTTTTCGTGTTTTTTTAAAGTGTGAATAAGTTCAAATCGATAGACTCAGTGACTCAAATTATAACAGATGTGGTATACCTGTTCTAATAATACATAACTTAAAGCTATTCAATATATAATAGACTCTAAAAGAAACAAAAGAACTTTGAAAATTACTACAAACTATCTCCAAGCTTAATGATGCCATATTTCTTTGATAATTCTTACTTCTTTCAATTTATCCAATATGCGATTTGAACAATAGTCAATTCAAGTCCAGGCATGTTACCTACCCGAGATTAATTTAATTTAAATACTTTATAATCAATCCACAAAGATATTATGGAACTTTTTAAATAGTCAAGAACATTTATGATTAAACTGAGCTTCAGCCGATGGCAAAATTATTAATGAATATACAATTTTAAAAGCTTTAACTTCAAAAATAACAAAAATTAAAATCTTTGTAAAACTATGTTAATATAATCTTTATTTGAATAAATCAAACTTCTATTTATTGTATCCAATCAAGCCTATGTGTTTTTAATTTCATTAGTCAATATCTTAGATATATCTATCATTACAATTACATATTTATAACTAAAGTTTAGTTATATTACGTCATACACAGCTGCTTTCTTTGATGGTATAATGTCGTAAATTGTTGTAAAATATCTTACTGAATTTACTATGATGGCATATTTTAAACTTGCAGTTTTCTTTTGAATATTGTTTTTGTATTTTAATTATTATTCATTATTGAACACTTGTGCGATGACAAAATATCATTTACTTACGTTAATTATGAAATAGTCCCGTTTATTGGAATAACTCTGGTATGGATTTGATATGGGTAGTGTAGCCTACTGTTTTTGTGTTCGGTTGATATTAATACAATAATTATTCTAATAAGTAGTTATTAATATATCTAATCAAGTTTATAAATAATCTTTTTAATTTTAATTTACATTGCAAAATTTTGGTTATGAATTGAGGTCTATATCTAAATATACATTTTAATTATTTTTAACTCTGCATTTAATTTACATACACCTTTCTGGTTCACGTAGTGCCGACTTAAAATCGCTGCCTGTTTACAAATTATTCACTTCAAGTTTTCAATACATGATTATTCGAATTCAATGCTTTGGATTACAATAAAGAATGATTACAGAAATAAATATATATAATGTGTTTGTGTGGTGTTATTTAATATGTTATAATAGTTAATAAGTGTTATGAAATGTTGACTTTGTTTTTGACTAATTTAATTCCTGGGCTAGGTTGTTGTCAGGTTTGATAATCCATTTTGTTCTATTTCATAATTTATATACATTGTTTCTGATCTGTGGGTGGTTCTAGTTTAATATGTTTTGTTAAATTGTGTTTTTATAAATGTAGTTGACAATTTCTAAATACTTTACTAGGTTTTGCTAAATGGTTGTTCACAATAGGTTAGGCTAGGTTTGTTTACATATCTGTCTTTGACTTACAGGCTATTTAATATTTTGTAAGATGGGATTTGGTACATTACACCTTGTAGCTGCCATATTTCTTTTTTACATGATTTTTATTCATAGTTTGGATTAATGTTTTAAAGTTAGCTTAACAAAAAACTAATGCGTATAGGCATCTCTAGAAAAAGATATAACTTGCGTGCGAAGCTAGGTTAGTAGTTAGTTTAGAGGTACGATTTTATTTATTTATTTAATTTATATAATTTTGAAATATGAAACTGTTCAACTTACGTTAATATTAATTATTCAATTTACGTTAGTATTAATTGTTCAATATAAGCTAATAATAATAATTGTAAACTTATACCTTATATATTTGGCAAAACTGTAACATCAAATTCTACCAATCAAGAAAATGGAAATAAACACTCAATTGAACATTATATTACTCTCATTTAGTATTTTTTTTGCAGGTTGGCACCGCTGCCGCAATATTACATGCAGGTGTATTGCAAATTTTAATACTTTCCTATTCAAAGCGTAGATTTAGGTAAGGGTGATTAATATTCTGAGGTTAATTTTAACAAAGAGAAGCTACTTTTTATCTTTAGAGAAATACCAAGGATTTTTACAGTGTCAATTATTGAAGCCTTGAAAATATTTAAGCTATCACCAGATATCTTGTGGATGACCTTGAAACTTGAAATATTACCCTCTTAAAAACTTATGCCGATCCTTTTATTAGGAAAGGTATTACTAAGCAATGACAGTATCATGAGTCAAAAAGTTAAGTTTTTGTGGCAAAACCTGGTGATTTAGTTCTTACGCATTTACAACTACCCCACATTTCCCTGCTTGCTTTATCAGCAGTTTCTAGGTCATAACACAAGATATCTGACAGGACTTGTATCTGTTTTCTGTCAACAGAATGGCGGAGACTGAATGATTATTATTTATTGGCGTTGTTCAGATATTATCGTTTAGCGCTGAAATACATTTAATAAACATAAAGTGTTTGTTCGTCAGTCTAGGCCTAACCTAAAATTATTGTGCGTATATTTAATTTATTGTACCTGCCTTAACAGGGAACATAAATACAATAATTTTAGGTTAGGCCTAGAAAGTTATTTTAAATCTAGGCATAACCTAAAATTATTGTATGTATGTTTATAACAATACAATTTTATCTATATATTATCAACCAATTTCCCCTCCTTATCAAAGAAAAAAAAGGAAGCCCCACATTGGGCGCCAATTTTATAACAATAAAATTTTATCTATGTATTAGGTCTATCAACCAATTTCCCCTCCTTTTCAAAGAAAAAAAGGATGCCCCACGTTGTTCGCTAATTTTGTAATAATTTAAATAATTTGGATCTGTAGTTATATTACTAATCGCCTGGAAACAAAACATGAAATAAGGCAAGCTACTTATTTATAATATAGGATAGGCCTATAAGCATTACATAATTCATTCAGATTCAATTTAACATTGAAAATAATCACAAAGATTTATTTATATTGCATTTTATAGCATTAAATATTGGTGTAGAAAGTTATAAGTTTGTTCATTAGATAATATTCATAGAAGATACCAATCTCTATAAAAAAACACCACTCATGTTAAATATTCGATTGTAAAACTTTTAACATGATGCACTGTTCACAAACACGATTCTACAACTCTTTTAAAAAGGACTCCGTTTTCGGCTTCATGAAGCTATAAAAACGGGGTTTACATCTGTTCCTTGGACTTCTTGCATGAATTCTTTATGTTCCATTGGTTGGCGGCGGAAGAATATTTGGTGACATCATCGGAGTAGCTCTTCAAACGATTGCACTGTTGATGCCTTTTCACTTGTGTAATAAAAATAGCAAATTTTGTATCCTATTTTTATTAATATTAGTCTTTTAAGTTTTGGTAACTATTTTTGCATGATTAATACGTTCTGATGCTATTATTATTATTTCTAATTAAAATATTTCTTAGTGTAAAGGATTTTAAACTCGACACAATTAACTGGCTTCGACGGATTACTTTACATAACAGATGTTTCTTATAGCTAGTGTTGACTAATTTAAATATTTATAACCTAATGTACATTGATTTCTACAATTAGCCTTATGAATAAAAAGAAGCAAAACCTTTTATTTGTAGTTTTTAAAGCAACTCCTTCTACTTGTATGATTAAAAATATAAATCAATACCTTTTACTTCGAGGTAAGAGCAAATCCTTGTTTGGTTGATCCATTTACTTCAAAAGTAGCAAATGGATATGAATAAAACTTATCTGTTACTTCAAATGTAAAGCAAATCCTTCAGAACTGATGCATCTAGTCAGTCGCCGAATTATCAGTGAAGTAAAAGGTTGTATTTGTTTGTTTTTGCCATCATGGCAGATTTAATTCAAGTGCGATGTGTTAAACATTACAAACCTCGTTCTTCTCCATTAACAGGAGATTTTAAGAGCTTGTATAGGTTTGAAGAAGAAAATGTGGTTAACGGGCAGGTTTCTAGGAAATAGTGATGAAACTCGAGGTGGTGCTCTCTCTCTATCACAAAGAATGAAAATATGTTTGCGTTACTTAGATGATCCGGGATACCAAAAGGATGTCGGTGAGGAGTTAGGCGTGGAACAGTCCAGTGTCAAAAACTGTGAAACATGTTATTAGTAGAGCATAAATGAACAAATGACTGGATAACATTTCCTACTTCACCTTATGCAATACTAAACACAAAATTGTTATGGCAATTTAAGTACCAGTTTCCTACTGCTATCTGTGTAATTGATTGTAAGCACATTGGCATTAAAAAACCTACAATCCATGGAGATGAATATATTAACCGTAAATGTAAACCTACATTAAAGGTACAAATGACATGTGATGCCCGGGAAATGTTTACAAGTGTGGATGTAAGTTGGCCTGGGTCCGTTCACGACGCTAGGATTTGGAAGAATTCTGTAATCAGGCAAAGTTTACTTTCAACTGAAAATGCTTTTCTTCTTGATGGATGTGGTGAAGAACCTTAGGTCATGACACCATACGAAAATCCTAACAACCACAGTGAAAGAAAACAATCTGTTTAAAAAAGAAAGAGTAGTTATAGAGAGCGATGTTTTGGCCAGCTTAAAATGAGGTTGTGTCGTGCCAAGCTTGAAAACATTCCAAAAATAGTTCTCATAAGCTCCATAAGCTTCTCATGGAGCCTAATGTAAAAATTTAATAACTTTAATAAGATTTAACCGATTTTAATAAAACTTGAACCACACATAGAAAACATATCTTTAATAATAATATTAAAAAAATCAGGTTGTTTCAACAAATTTTAATACCTTTACTGATTAGGCCTATAAAAATTACTTTCTGATATCTTTATTCGGTGAAAAATTGTTTGTTCATGTCGTCAGTAAAAATTGAATATGGTAACTTTAAAAATATTTAACCGATTTTAATAAAATTTGAACCGCATATAGAAAACATATCTATGATAATAATTAAAAAAAATCAGGTTGTCACAACTTATTTTAATTCCTTTACTGATTAGGCCTGTAAAAATAAAATTACTATTTTAAATTCGACAAATGGTGAACAATGTTTTTTTTTAATTTTGTATTATTTGACATTTATTTTAATTATGTATTGGGTTATTAATATAATAAGTTATAGGGAATTTTATTGCGAATCCAAATCTTTTTTAATATTTAAATTCGAATATATACATCAAAAGATATATGCATTTTATAAATGTATAACTTATAAGTTCTGTTAATAGGACTGCAATCAATAATAAACTGTTGGTTTTCTTTCTCTTTTATATGTCAACTGTTTCATCCATTTACTTCCAGATTGAAGGATTTGCTCACAAGTAAAAGATAAGCATTATTCATGTGTAAGGAAGGAAATGCTTTTACTCCTAACTTTTGGTTGAAACAAAACCTTTTACTTCTAACTTTTACTTTAAAGCATTAGCTTCACTTTTATTCATAAGGCTCATTGAATCTATCCTTTTATAACTATTCAGTGCTTATAATTTAATTTGTGTACACTAATCGTTCATATTCTAAAGTATTGTGTTAATGAGCCTTATGAATAAAAAGAAGTAAAACCTTTTATTTGCAGGTTTTAAAGCAAAGCCTTCTACTTATATGATTAAAAATATAAAGCAATACCTTTTACTTTGAGGTAAGAGCAAATCCTTGTTTGGTAGATCCATATACTTCAAAAGTAGCAAATGGATATGAATAAAACTGATCTGTTACTTCAAATGTAAAGCAAATCCTTCAGAACTGATGCATCTAGTCAGTCGCGGAATTATCAGCGAAGTAAAACATTGAGAAATTGAATAACTTTAAAAATATTTAACCGATTTTAATAAAATTCGAACCACATATAGAAAACATATCAATAATAATAATATAAATAAATCAGATTGTTACAATATTTTTTAATTCCTTTACTGACTAGGCCTATAAAAACCACTTTCCGATATCTTTATTCGGTGAAAATTAGTTGTTCATGTCTTCAGTAAAAATTGAATAACTTTAAAAATATTTAACCGATTTTAATAAAATTTGAACCATGTTTAGAAAACAAACCTACAATAACAATTTTAAAATATCAGATAGTTACAACAAATTTTAATACCTTTACTGATTAGGCCTATACAAATTACTATGTCAAATTCCACAAACGGTGAACAATGTTTTTTTTATTTTGTATTATTTGACATTTATTTTAATTATGTATTGGGTTGTGAATATAATAAGTTATAGAGAATTTTATTGTGAATCCAAATCTTTTTTAATAATTAAAATCGAATATATATATATTTTAAAAATGTATTGTACAATTTTGTTTACAAAGTATATACGTTTTCGATAGGCACTAAAAATTTAATATTAATAATTTATAAATAAAATAATTTATGGTATCTTGATGATTTTTTCACAGAATGTGTATAATATAATATACTTTCTGTTAATACAACTGCAATCAATAATAAACTGCTGATTTTCATTTCTCTTTTACATTATAACATTTTGACCCAGTTGAGTAAGAACAAACTAGTAAAAGATTAAAGGATCCTGGCAAACCAATTTAAAAGAATGTAAAACAATATTATTAAGATAGCCTAAATTTAACCTCAAAATTTCGATCTAGACAAAATTATTCAAAGGACAAATAAATTCACATCAGGAAACTAAATATATAATAAAATAACGATAAACACTCTTATTATTAATAAATAACACTTAACTTACCTTTTTTTTTATATACAAACCAAATTTAATTTACAAGCAGACGTGAGCCTAAAATAAAATTCGAAATGTTTCACATTTCAAATTTTATTAGCGTATAAGTTTATTCATGTAATATAGATTGTAATAGAATTAGATTTCAAAATTGTGTATAGTTTATTAATTAAGCAAGGTGTTGTAAATAATTAGAAAGGTGTTTAAAATCAAACAAGTGAGGTTATTGGCGAATGTGCTGAAAGATACAAGTTGTGCTAATCCAGACGGTACATCGATTACATCCGTAGATGAATGTTGAACAGCTGTTCCTACGATTATATGCGCGAGTGAATAAAAACATTTATATATCCTACGATAAAGCAGATAATTATTTATTTCGATAAACTAAGACTTGTAAAAACAATATCAGTGTGAATCTATATATATAAAAATGAATTGCTGTTCGTTAGTCTCGCTAAAACTCGAGAACGGCTGGACCGATTTGGCTAATTTTGGTCTTAAAATGTTTGCAGTAGTTCATAGAAGGTTTATACGTAAAGAAAAATTTGAAAAGTTTCCCGAAAAAGTTTTAAATTTGGAAGAAACTCAACAGCCTTTACTGTATGAACTCAAAACCATAGCTTACAAAAACAGCTGTTCGTATAAAAAGCTTAGCAACACGTTATGTTTGTTTACAATCATTACCATAGCAACATTACTTAGCAAATTTATAATCACTTTAATACTCTTCAAAACTAACAGCTTTTTAAGGTTAGATTGAAAAACTATAAACAAACACAAGGAAAAATCAACGAAAAATGCTTACAGAATTATAATTCAACTCAAACATTGGTTATTAAATATCTATATAGGCCTACTTAGAGATATGCTGCTTAAAATATTGTTTATATAAAATATATCATAACTATGAAGTTTTTAATACTTTTCAAAACATATTTTCGCTATCAATAATAATAATAACAAACAAATTATTTGACACCATGCATAACCATAAACATACACGAGTTTAAACATATTATATTGAAAACTAAACAAACAATCTGAATTAAACTAAATGCAATTAAAATATCACATTCGTAGATTTATTTTGATATATAATTGTATATTTAAATACTACACAATATCTTATACTAATTAGGTCTCTACATTTAAAATTACAAACTATGTGAACCAGTTTGTTACATCCTAAATTAACGCGGATGTTACAAAGTGATTCAAATATCTTTTCTACGACCCGCAGCTAATTTAAACCCTCGCTAAGAAAGGGTTAAAAGAAATTCGAAATTTTAGGGCGGTTGGGGGGGGGGGTCAAAGTTACTAAAAATCCCTACAAGAACTAATTGGAATGAAATTTGGTACGTAGCTTCCGTTTAGGCTGTAGGTGCTCGCAACATTGTCAATAAAATTAAGTGAAAGTCAAAATTAGTAAAAACTATAAATTAAAACGATATATTTAAAGCTTTTTCATGTTAGATAGTAGTTTACAGGAATACAATTTTCAGTGCTTTCTTAAATAGCGTAGCCTTTTTTTCATGACCACAGTAGGATACGCACGGGTATTCAACAAACACTTAAAAGAATACAATTACGTCAAAAAGACTGAAAATACTAACAACTACGGGCAACGCCGTACGGGTCAGCTAGTATCAAATAAAAACATAAACATTTTCAACAGAAAACAAAATAAATAAATTTTCATATATTTTGTGTAAAAACACCGGCCACCAAAGTAATTAAGCAACAGAAACAATTGTTAGAGATTCTCATGACGGCACTGTTTTTTCGGAACCGGTATATTTGAACAAAATGGCTTTTCAGTTGTTATATAAGGCTTGGGAGCATTCAGACGTGCTTTGAGGATCAAAAATATAATTTAGCGTAAAAGTAATTAAAAATCTCAAGAAAAGCAAACATCAATCAAATATAACTACAGCCAAGAGCAGAAAAGGATCTTAAACATTTCAAATAAAACTAATAATTGGTAAAGTACCATTTTAAACAAGAACTGATA
>JAGFPH010002549.1:177614-187665 GCA_018207615.1 Philaenus spumarius | reverse complement strand
ACATACAAACAGACAAACGTACAAACAGACGGACATACATTGAATTTTATATATATAGATTACTGTATCTTTGTTTAGAAAAGGGAACAGCGGTAAGGGTAGGCCTACATCATCAAATCCAACTTGTGATTTTGTACAAAAATGCCAATTAATTTGAAATCTTTAAAATTATTTAATACTAAATACGCCTAATAAAAATGCAAGTAAAACACATAAATTTAAACAAAAAAATTTCTTTTTTATATAAACTTTCGTTTGTTGTAATATTTTCTTCATCGGCAGAGCTATACATTTTGTACTAGCCTATTCAATGAGTTCTAATAACATCAATCCTCAAACTGCAACAGCTGTTTTAAATTGTTTCAAACAACATATATGACAGGTTTGGCTAAAATTTTCCAGCTTTTGATAACTAGCCTTAGCTAAAGGATATTCACCTCACTTTAACCAAGTGCTAAGACTAAAAGCTTTGACTTAATAGTGAAAGCTAAAGCTAAGACTAAATGCTAAAAGCCTTTGCTTAATTTTTATTTAACAGACCCATTATTTCCCTTATTTAAAACTTAGGCCTAACTTATTTAAAGAACTCATAGAAACTTTTATATGCATTGAATCAAAGTAGCAAATTATGTACAATAACATTAAAGTATAAACTTTAAGTAGTTGTCAATAAGTTTGTATTGTAATACAACCAACAAATACCTCAGAATATTAACTGGCAAATCTTACCTTTTAGCCGTCAGTATACACCTAACTTCAAAATTTACCCAAATCGTCCAATGAACTTTTACGCAAAATAGTATTGAATTACACACAACACTTCAAACAATTGCAATCAAAACTAAGACAATTTTAAGAACATTAAATGCACAAACCGAAAAGAAACTGAAGTCGTTTAGTTTTAACGACAGAAGTTTACTTAGTATAAGTGGGAAGTATTATAGCCCAAACTGTTCCCTATAAATTAAATGAAGTTGTCTATATTAATGCGATTGACCGACAGTATAATTTCAAGCTGTTTTTAATTTATTATTTCCCTTATTTAAAACTTAAGTTAGGCCTAAAAAGAACTC
The DNA here is from genome assembly GCA_018207615.1 of Philaenus spumarius. Classification (NCBI taxonomy): domain Eukaryota; kingdom Metazoa; phylum Arthropoda; class Insecta; order Hemiptera; family Aphrophoridae; genus Philaenus; species Philaenus spumarius. Next base: position 186,592 of record JAGFPH010002549.1, on the reverse strand, counting down.
ATAGAATCTGTTGGCTGTGCGCAGTAATTCAATATAAAAATTATATAAAATAACCACATGTTTAGTAATGTTACAGTATTAATTAAAATCAGTAAGTTTTTAATGTAATACAAACACCAAGAAATATTATAGAATCTTACCTTTTCGAAGTGAGCAAACCTAACCTCAAAATTTACACAACTCGTCCAACGAACTTGTACACAAAGAGTATTTCACTACACCCGACACTTTAAACACTTATTGTAATCAAAACCAAGTACATTTTAAGAATGGTAAATACACAAACCGTAAAGAAACTAAAGTTGTTTGGTTCTAACGGTAGAAGTTCACTTAGACAAGACGCTTCGCCGAACTACACAATGGTAAGGTAGATGTAAGTCACAAGCAACAGCTGACATTAAGCCTACAGATCGACCAACTGATAAGCAGTCAGTTGTACATTGTTGCAATACAAATGTAGTGTTCTATTTTAACTTACAACATATTATGTAAAATTTAGAATGTTGTAAAATTTAGAAATGGACTAATTTTATAAAACTGAAGGCCTATTTGTTAAAATGATTTATTTATATACATTTGTATGTATCAAAATAAAGATATATTTTAATTGATTTTCATTGCAATATTGATATAATAATTTACAAGTTATTAATATTGTAATAATGAAATTAATAATCGAATATGTTTATATGTTATACGACTATGCACGAATGTTTCCGGAGCTAAACGAATGTGTATATCGTCTTTAAATTTGTATAAATTAATATATTGATGACAAAATGTTGTATTTATATTCGTTTTATAACTTCTAAGCAAATCTTATTGCGTACTATAAACATCCTAATCTATTTATACAACTTATATATTTTTTAAATCAACTTCACAAGAAATTATATTATTGACTAGGGGCAACCCCTGCGGGCACCGCACGACAACCCCGTTGGAACATCCTATACACATAATCATATTATGTTTTCTTTATAATAAAGGTGTAGGATTCATAATAACACCAAAGCTAAGATGGTAAATAATGTTAAATGTTCAAATCAAATTAGTTCGTGTATTTGTATAACAACAGTTATAATAAAGGTTAAAAGAACCAACAAGGCTCATGTCAACACTTTAATAAAAACCTAACATAACAGTTAGAAATACAAATAATTGCTTCAAAGTTTGAAATCAGCTGTTAACGGAAATATTAGAGCAAACAGCTGTGTTACCTGTTTTTTATTCAATTGGTTGCTATGGTAATGAATGTAAATACATTCAAGAATTAATATGGTTCATCAGTCTATGTCTAAAATAAGATTTTTTCCGATTAAATTTACAAATATTGAAATAAAAAAGTTTTCATCAAAATGAATTATAGCATGTTACTTAGGGATAGTGTAGCTTTTTATTAGTAAAACAATTTTTTCAATCGTTTCAGTAGTTCCAGATATCACCACCAACATACAAACAAACAAACTTTACCTCTTTATAATATTAGTATAGACTCTATTGATAATAAAAGGATGCATCTATATTCATTTTATAACCGCAATGAAATGATATTACCTTTATTATTAGGTAATATACAAAATGATTTGCAATTCAATTACTTAAATCAAAGTAATGGAATGGGATAGTTAACCTTAAAAATATTAATCAAAATATAATTGATAACCATAAATAAAGTGCACCAACTAATAAATACCAGTTTGTTGATACGCGTTCTACCACCTGGAATTAAATTTGGTATGTAGCTTCCTCTAGGGCCATAGGCGCTCGTTAAGAAAGGGTTTTAAAAAATTATAAATTTTAGGGGGGTTTGGGGGGATCAAAGTTATTAAAGCACGATTTCTTCAAAACTACCGAATGCATTGGAATGAAATTTTGTATATAGCTTCCTCTACGGCCAAAGGTGCTCACTAAGAAAGGGTATGAAAAATTTCGAAATTTTAGGAGGGGTTTGGGGGGATCAAAGTTACTAAAATCATAATTTCAGATCTTTTATTATTATGACAATAGTGCTTTTATTATTTAAGATCTATATATATATATATATATATATAAGCCAAATACCACTGACTGACTGAACACTTAAAAAGAATACAATTACGTTAAAAAGACTGAAAATACCAACCACCACGGGCAACGCCGTAAGGGTCTGCTAGTATATTTATATAGCCTACTCAAACCAAGCAATAGCGAAGCGTTGCCGTGTTATACTAGCAACTAATATGTTATAGTACTGAGTTAATTTCAGAGAGATAAAATTGTCTTAAAGATAGCGGTAAATAGGTGTGTGATGATTAAAAGCGAACCGTCAGACTTTTATGATAAATGAAGGAAATGTGCCACACTTTAAAAGAACAAGTACAAACAGATCATTTATCTTCAAGAGTTGACTTGAAAAATAACCTGCGTACTGAAGATGGGGAAGATTGTTTTAATTAACAGGAAAAAATATTACACAATTTATCATTCCGTTTACATTCGAATCGCTAAATGTTAAAAGTTCATCACTCACAATTTTCTTTTTGTAATTTCCTCTTTTTTACATACGGTACTGAAAAAAATTTACAAAGAGAGTTTTCATTTCAGGTCAAAAGAGCATACTTCTGAGAACGTTTGATTGTGTTTTAACCCTCCAACTGTCGATGTTAATTATTTTCGCTGCAAAACCATTTCGTTGCAAACATTTTTTCAAAAAATCGTCAAATATGGTAATTATAAACCAATCCGAAAGCGTTCCATAGCTTCGTTGTAGAAAAAGGTTCAAAGAATTCAAATATGCCAGTAAAAAATTGATTCACGTAAAATTTACAAAGTTATTGGCTCAAGAAACAAAAAAATGTTCAGTAACGAAAGGCAAAGGTTCAACTTTAGGCCTACATAAAAAGTAATGAAACATTTTTTGTAATTTTTTTAAAAATTTACAAAAGTTTTGTAATTTTGTTCTAAATAAAACTGTATACAAATATTTATCAATTTCTTATTTTGAAAACTCCAGTTGCTACTGCAAGACTGCTAACAAAACTAGGCCTAGTTTGAATAGTAATTTAGAAATATATGCTTTGCCCAAAAATGAAATATTATTATGACAAAGTGTAGAGAATAAATAAAATAATTGAACTTGAAGAATATTATTTTTTGTACATTACAGCCCTCCTGGTTACCCCAAAATCGACCCAAACGTAAAAGTAGGCCTACCCTTTTCAAATCTACGTGGGTAATTATACCCATACGTGGAATAAAATAACCGATAAAACAGCAGTTTGCTCTAATATTTCCGTTAACAGCTGATTTCAAACTTTGAATCGATTATTTTTTGTATTTCTAACTTTTAGGTTAGGTTTTTACTAAAGTGTAAACATAAGCCTTGCTGGTTCTTTTAACCTTTATTATAACTGCTGTTATAAAAATAAACGAAATAATTTGATTTGAACCTAACATTATTTACCATCTTAGTTTTGGGGTTGTTATTAATCCTACGCCTTTATTATAAGGAAAACAAACATGATCATTATGTGGTTCCAACGGGGTTGGCGTGCGGAGCACGCAGGGGTTTGCCATAGTTTATTTAATGAAATTACGACAACGTGTAGGTAATGTTATAAAATATATACATAAAATATTGATGTTATATGACAAATATATGATTGAATATATATATTTTGTATTATCATCCGTAATGTAACCGTATCAAATATTCATAGATGTCCCATGTGAGGCCGAACACGATTGTGAGCAAAATGGAGCGGGAAAGCAATAGCATCCGTACCCTTGGCAATTTCATAAGCAGTTCCTGCACGCAGTTTAATATAAGCCTTTGCTTTGGCTTTAAAGAAAGGAAATTGGTTGAACTTTATTTAAAGCACAGGAACTATGTATTTTGGTAAAATTAACAGAAAACTAACATTGCCGTAGAAAGTAATAAACATCAACTTTAATTATCACAATCGTAAGTTAAGTCTGGGTAAATAAACTTTGGGGTTACGATTACGACTTCAACCAATAATATAATTTCTTATGAAATAGATTTTTACTTTCTCCCCCTATACCATGTGTGTGTGTGGGTGGGGTGAGAGTGTGTGTGGGGGGGGGGGGTGCGTTTGTGTGTGTGTGTGTGGATGTTATCAGTCCTAGAACCTAAACCAGTAGTCCGATTTTGATGAAATTTGGTATGGAGGTATTAATCCAGGGTATCTCCAGGCGTTTGTTTCATTTTTGTGAATATTTTATTTTTAAGGGTAATTTTCCCATAAAAACCCTTAAAATATCGGAAAAATCAACTTTTATCAAAAACGGCAATAACGATTTTGATTAAAATTTTACAGTTTATTAGGTACCTAAAGTACTATAAACTGTAAAATTTTAATCAAAATCGCTCGAGCAGTTTTTGAGAAAAGTTGGGTTTTTCGTTATTTTATGGATTATTATGGGAAAATTACTCTTAAAAATGTATTAAGTTCCTATAATGAGGGAGAAAGTATGTGTCAGTTTCCTGATACCGTTTATTTGCAAATGTGAGTTATAGAACTAATGTACAGTATAAGATTTGCTTTGATGTATTAAAATTAATATAAATACAACCTTTTACGAAAAACAAATTTAAAGAAGAGATACCCATTAGTTTAACTTCGGAAATATTCGTACTTCTTCGTATAACATATACACATATTAGATTATTATATCTTCATCATAATATAATAACTTCTAAATCATTTATATATAAGTATAAAACAAAATGCAAATAAAATAGCCTATAATGTTTTATCTTTATTTTTATATAATTTATACTAATATTATAAATAGGTAAAATTTGTTTGTTTGTTTACTTGTAAAGGGTAATCTCTGGAACTACTGAACCAATTGAAACATTTTTTTTTTCAAATAAAAAGCTTAACTATCCCTGAGCTACATAGGCTACATAAATTATTGATTTTGATAAAAAGAAAACATTTTTATTTCAATATTTGTAAATTTAGTCGGAATAAAATCTTAGGTTAGCCTAGGCTGATTAATCATCACATATTTCTTAAATGTATTTACATCCACTACCATAACAACCATTTGAATAAAATAACAAATAAAACAACTGTGTGCTACAATATTTCTAATAGGCTAACATCTGATTTCAAAATTTTAATCAATTGTTTGTATTTCTAATTTTTAGGTTAGGTTTTTATTAAAGTGCGGGCCTGAGCCTTGTAGGTTCTTTTAACATTTATTATAACTGCTGTTATAAAATATACGAAATAATTTGATTTGAACATTTAACATTATTTACCATCTCCTTTGGGGTTATTATTAATCCTACACCTTTATTATAATGAAAACATAACATGATTATGTGTACAGAAATGTGTACAGAAGGTACCAATGGGGTTGGCGTGAGGAGCACGCCTCTCAGTGTCAAAATAATAACATTTCCTTTGGAAATACTCTTGCCAGGTTATTCTGCAGTTAGTTCGCCGACTGAAAAAACCTTGAAAGTAACACAAACAATATTTTTATTACTGTTTTGGTAGTGTAAAGCATTTTCTTAGACATGGTAAAACATAGCCTATAGCACTCAGGTAATGCTAACGTATAAATAAACGTTTTTTATGTTAGTAGTTTTTGAGTTAAAATAAACTCTAGACTATATTACTCATGCCATTAGTTAATATTTCATATGTGGTCCTACCGATAAAATAATGTATTAATCTGGTTGAAATTTGTGTTTCTCTTCTTGTACCGCCCATCGTAAGTCACCCAGAAATTTCCCCCCCCCCCCCCCCCATAACGCTTGCCCAATAAAGGTGTGATCCACATAAAACACAACGCAACCCCACCCACTCTCATTTTACACACAAACTTGCCGTTTTATACGTTGTCATTTCATCCGTCAAAGCGTTGTCATTTTAGTAACACATATTTTCATTTCACGAACATAAACAAGAATTACTTTGACCCGAATAAACATTCATATGCACCGACGTAAATGGTACCACAAATCCGCTTTATCCCCTCCCCCCCTCTCTCTTCAACACCCACTGCACTCTCTAACAAAACATATTTTACACTATTCCCGAGAAGTTTGGCGATGGCAAACAGTGTATTTCAAAACTGACACAATATTTACCTTTGATACGAAGTAACGAAAACCACTATTATAAAAGCGAGTGTTCGTCCGTACGTGAGTAACATAAAATATAACAGCTGATTTCACCCATCATCTGTAATACTAAAAAAACCCAGTGTAGATTATAGTTTGGGATTATGTTTACAACTTCAGCCGTTATAATTTCTTGTGAAGTTGATTTTTTTTAAATATGAGTTGTAGGACTAATGTATGCTATAATAAACTATTATAAAAGAGAGTGTACGAGCGTACGTACGTACATAATTACTTACGTGAGTAACATGTAATATAACAGCTGATTTCACCCATCATCTGTAAACCCTGTGTAGATTATAGTTTGGGGTTATGTTTACAACTTGCATCGTTATAATTTTTTGTTAAGTTGATTTTTTTTAATATCAGTTATACAGCTAATGAATACTGCAATATACGTTATAATTTATTTGCTTTAAGGTTATAAACTATATATAAATACAACATTTTATCATCAACATATTTTTTATACAAATTTAAAGAAGAAATAGGACTACCTAATCTTTTAACAGCTGATTTCACCCATCATCTGTAATACTTAAACAAACCCAGTGTAGATTATAGTTTGGGGTGATGTTTGGGTAGGCCTAGATAAGTATTCCTTATTAAATAATAGTTTGTTTTTCTAAATTGTGTATTTCTAAAATGTGTACCTAATTAATCAGCCTGTGATTTTTCACGGGGGTTTACTAGTATATATTATAATATTTGCTTTGAGGTTATAAACTGTACAACTGTATAAATGATTATAAATACAACCTTTTATTATCAATATATTTGTTTATACAAATTTAAAGATGAGATCCTTATTCGTTTAGCTTCGGAAACATTCGTACATCTTCGTATAAAATATAAACATATTCCATTATTAATTTCTTTACTATAATAGTAATAGCTTCCAAATCATTTGATCTATCAATATAAAAAGAAAGCAATTAAAAGAAAGTATTTTTATCTTTCTTTAAATATATAATAACGTATGTAAATAAATTTTTTTAAGAAATAGACCTACAGTTTTATAATCCTTATTATTGTACACATTTACCGAGTCAAAAATCCCCGTCAGCATAGTTAGGTAGGCCTGGATAAGTAGGCCTTAAATAGTTGTTTTTAAATAGTTTTTTTTTTAAATTATGTATTTCTGATGTGTATTTAATTAATCAGACTTTGACTTTTCACGGGGTCTTACTAACTAGTTACATTATAATAAGAAGTACTTATGCATTAATTATAAGTTACTATATTATACAAAGGGAAACGTTCTTGTGAACAAGAATTATATAAGTTACTAGGTGCTCGTTGAGAAAGTTTTTCAAAAAGTTCGAAATTTTAGGGGGGTTTGGGGGGTCAAAGTTACTAAAAATCCTCATAAGAAATACGTAGTATAATATATTTATTAATATATTTTTTTGTTAATATACATTTAACTTTGATTTGTCTATCCGTGCAAAGCTGGATCGGGCCAGCTAGTTAGATATATTTTTTGGTGTCTGGGTTTCTTTTAGAAGGCAAATAGTATTTACTAAGTATTTCAGAATTGTTACAATAGTGTAATTTGGTGACACAAATAGAACGTTACAGAGGGAGAAAAATTGGACTTTAGAAGATCACGACTAAGATCCAAAAACAGCGTCCATCTTAATTAACTGGTCTTGCAAATTAATTATTGCCTACGCTTTGATCCTATTGATGTTGAACATCAAACTAATGGACGCCATTATACTGTCACACTTTGTTCAATAGTTTCGACTGTTACACAATTCGGATAGTAAAGTAAATTTACACACAAATTTACTAGGCGTATTTATAAAACGTTACGGGGTTTCACTTATCCTCATTTAAAATGGCCCCCATTTTGAAACGGATTATTTAAACAAGTTGATTATGTTTACCAAACGAGATCTTTACATTGTCGAGTAACGTACAAAATGTCAACTCAATCGATCGGGCCGTCCTAGAGATATAAATTATTTAGTAAATTAAAAAACGGTGGATAGCAGGTAAAAGGAGCATTTCCAGACCTATGTTTATATGAAGTTTCTACTTTATTTTGACCAATATAACTACCAACAGAATGATCCTCACAAATTACATAATCGTCCTGTAACAAGTGAAATTAAAACAACATTGTGTAACCCAAGCATTGTGTATCCAAAATACTCCCAATACAGTTGGCGTGCAATGCACTGTGAGTCAGCAGCTTCTCATAGTGTTCAGTGTCAAACTCAAGGTTATTAACATGTTCACTGCTACGCAAATTTCGAATTTTGTACGCTAGGATCTGACCTTTTATTTTTTATATTTATAGCCTAAATGAGTAGAAATTATTTTATTTTTTATTCTTGAACCTTTCTACGTAATAATCACTAATATTTTAAGCGGATGCACATGTGCATTCATATCACATAGGCTTAAAATTGGCGTGCGAAGCACGCAATGCTCTGTGTATTGAAAATTCTTAAAATACGGGGGTTTGGCGTGCGAAGGACGCAATGCATTGTGTATTTTCATACACCAAATACGGTGGTTGCATTGCATTGTGTACTGAAAATACTCCCAATATGGGGATTGGATTGCATTGTGTACTGCCAATACGAAGGTTTGCGTGCGAAGCACGCAAGCATTGTGTAATGAAAATGCTCCCAATACGGGGGTTGCAATGCATTGTGTACTGAAAATACACCCAATACGGGGGTTGGCGTTCGAAGCACGCAATTCATTGTGTATTGAAAATACTCCCAATACGGGGGTTGCAATGCATTGTGTAATGAAAATACTCCCAATATGGGGGTTGCAATGCATTGTGTAATGAAAATACTCCCAATACGGGGGT
>JAGFPH010002549.1:129504-141940 GCA_018207615.1 Philaenus spumarius | reverse complement strand
CCCTAAAACCATAAATATTGTTTGTTATTTATCTCAAAAACCCTACCGCCAAGGAATGTGAAATTTGGTACACATATTGCTCATAGAGGCTAGACTCCCACTAAGAGAATATTTTAAAATATTTGGCCTGTAAGGGTTGAAACAACCCCTAAAACTATAAATATTGTTTGTTATGTACCGTATCTCAAAAACCCAACCACCAAGGAATGTGAAATTTTGTACACATATTGTTCATATGGGCTAGAGAGGAACTAAGAAAGGATTTTAAAATATTTTGCCTTTAAGGGTTTGAAACAACCACTAAAACAGCAAATGTTGTTTGTTTACGTTCCTTAAAACTGAAAGGTTATAAATTTATTTCTTACAAAACGCATATGGAAAGTAAATTAGTTTTACATTTTGTTACTTGCTGCTAGAGGTGAAAATGGGAAAACAACCCCTCAAAACAGTAGGCTAAACATTTATTGTTATACTTTCCTTAAAGCTAGAGAGTTGAAATGTTATACATTCATTTCTTACAAGATACATATAAAGAATAACCATTTACATTTTTTTACGTACTACTAAGGGTTGAAAATGTAACAAAAACCCCTAAAAACAATAAATATTAATTGATATACTTTCCTTAAAGCTAGGGAACTAAAATTTGGCACTTATTAATTTTAAGAAAATATTTTAGACGTAAGCTGATCAAAACTATCCCGATCTATGTATTTGCACATTAAAGACGTATCTGGGTGATCTGCAAACACCCAGCTAAGACTGTGATTTACCAGTCTGTAGATTTAGCGGTTGAAAAAAAAAACGCTCCTCAATCTGTATTTTTTATTGATATAATTTATTCAGCCCACATAACGTGACGAAGACGATTGACGAGTAGCCATTGAACAATAAATGCCAAATTATTGAAAATAATAAATGAAAGAAAATGACAGAAAAATATTACAATTTCTTAGGAATAAATAGCGATGCAAAAAACAAATTCCCAGTAGCGAAGCAAGGGTATCCAGCTAGTTGTTTTATAAAAATATTCCTCGTAATAAAAGAAAACCTTGATCGAACACAAAGCTATGCTAACAAGTGCTTGTTTATTAAATTTACTTCAACTATTGACATAATTACAGCGCTTGAAATCAGTTATAGTTTAGCGATGTAACGAGGGATGATTGAGAGCGCATGCGCGGATCCTGGCACGTGCATCTATCCTCCACGAGCTCAGTACGAGTGCCGCGACGTACGGGTAAGCAGTGTTCGTACAGTACGCAAGAATGGATACGTACTCGTTAAGGTAATCTGATAAATATATCCAGTACGTAATGTGTTTTGTGCGCTGTAGTAAGGGAGGAAAGAAAAAGTAATTTTACCAGGCACGATAAAGGAATATAATTAGGCGTAAAAAGTTCGATTTATATTCTGATTACGTATATCTTTTTTTCCGTAGATTGTTTTACAAAATTATTCCTGAATCGATTTTCATTTTCGATAATCACTTCAAATTTGGAAAACCGTAGAAAAGCGTATATTAATTTCGAATCGCCAAGTAAACATGGATCCGGTCAAACTGGTTTTAAAATGTCACGCTTTTAAAATATTTAGAACCAAACATAGGCTTTAGGAAAACTTTAAAACTACACGTTTTTTTACGAATTCAAAATTTAGAACTTTAGAAAATCGGTCGATGTATATCCGAACACAATGTTTGCTACATCAAACAGTTTTATATCGATTACTTTTTCTCGAATGTATATGAAATGTAGTTAAAATATTCAAACAGTTGTACGATTTATAAATATGTTTATACAAACACACACAATTACTTACGAAACTATTTGTATTGAACTTTCCTTATATAGTGTGATTCGGGAAGAAACGGAAAAACTTCCCGGGAAGTGTTCTTATTAGTGAAAATGAAGGAAAAGGTTCATATAAAACATAGGTTCGAAAGTGCTTCGTTTTCCAGTTATCCACCGTTTTTTTATTTTTTACAAAATACTTAACATCCTTGGATGTAGGAAATGTGTTGAACGCAAATTTTGGATACATATGGTATGGCATCTTTTACCCATCTACAAAAAAAACAACCTTTTTTATATATATTTTCAAAATTGCGGTCGTTTAAAATTTGTAATGTAAAATATCTCCTTCATTTTATCTGTTGTGGACAACTACCAAAATACAATTTGTTACTTTTTATCCAATAAGTCGGTTATATTTCAAGTTACAGAAATAATAAAAAAAACCGTTATGTTTGTCATTAGAAAAGGAAGTTTTCGTTTATTGAAAGTTTTTTTGTTAAGTTAGTGATTCCGAGTGTTTCACAGTAACATTTTTAATCCTGCGACTGTCAGACTTTTAAAATTTAGCTCTCGTGGGGGCGTGGCACTTGAAATATATCACTTTGAAAACTCTTCTTGTAATGGATATTTCACGCACTAAAAATCATCCGATCGCAATAAAACAAACGCCGTTTGGAAAGGCAATGATTTAAACTTTAATTTTTGTATTTACAAGTTTTTTCTAAAACGTATATTTACATACGTAATCATCGTTGCAGTTTATTAGTTTTCTACAAATCAATCGGCGCCCGTATATTTATCGGATTCCATCCTAAAACGCAACGAAATAACTCAACTTTCGTGCCTCCCTACAGCCCGCCCAGTATCTTTTCTGAGTGATATCTATAATATACAGATGGATGCAAAACACTAACTTTTCCGTATCCAAAACTGCCAACCAATCGAAAATCGGACAAATAGTTCTAAAATTGTGGTGCGTTTTCTAGGCCCTTGCAATTTTCCAACACATTAACAGCCTTACTTATTACACGTGATATCTGTGTGAGCACAGTCTATTTTTAGATATATTTTAATATGTTTGTAAAGAGAATGCTTCAAGCTAACATTTCCTGTAAACCAAATACGTTTTGTTTGAACGGTTTGTTGTGTACGACCGTGGGAAAGTCGCTGTTATGACGTTCTCATCTGATGGTTGAATTTCAAACCTGACGGACTTTTATAAGACGAGCATTTGATGGGAGATTTCTATATTTGTTCTGACTTTTGTTATTCGAATAATTCTAAATCTAACACTTTTATGAAAAGATCATTTACAAGTATGCAATTAATTTTTTTACATTATTCTCTACACTGTGTTATAATAATATTTCATTTTTTGGCAAAGCATATATTAGTAAATTGCGTTTCAAACTTGGCACACTTTTGATAGCAATCTTGTAGTAGGAACATAAAAACGGGTGTTTTAAAAATAAGAAATTTGAAATTGATAAATGTTTTTATAAGGTTCTATTAAGAACTAAATTACAAAACTTTTTTACGCTTATGAAAAGATTACAAAAAAAATCTACTATTTGTTATGTAGGGATAAAGTTGAACTTTTTCATTTCGTTACTGAACATTTTTGTTTCTTGAGCTAATAACTTTTACAATTTTACATCAATAATTTGTTTAATTTTTTGTAGGAATTCTTTGAACCTTTCTCTACAAAAAAGGTGCAGTACACTTTTGGATTGGTATACAATTATTACATTTGGCGAATTTTTGGAACGCATCTAAATGGCTTGGCATGCAAACAATTAGCATCGACAGTTCTTGGGGTTTAAAAGGCCACCATTTTGAAAATAAAGGAAAAAGTTTTGGTTTTTTTAAATAGGTATAAGATGCCATAACAAATATGTATCCAAAATTTGCGTTCAATATATTTCCTACGTCCAAATGTAGTAGTATTTTGTAAAAAAACCAAAATGGTGGATAACTGGGAAACAGAGCAATTCCGAACCTATATGTATATGAAGTTTTTCTTTATTTTCACTAGTAGAACATGTCCTAAAAGTTTCTCCGTTTCAACCATTATATTACCGTGTATATTGGTAATTTCGTTTGCTTACTATCAGGTTTATTATTACAGACTTTGTCTTTTCAACAATTTATGGAATGTAGAAACAAATATCAATTCAATTTCACCAATTAAGTTTATAGAAATGTATGCATTTTTTAATATGTAGCCTACTTTTATTAAATATTTTTTTTTATTATATTTTTTACCGTAACCTAGGTAACGTATTTTTAAATCCCTGTGTTAAAGTGTGCATACCCATGCCTCTAATACGTGGTAAACATTTCAGTTTATTATCTCCAGTGGTTCCTGAAAAAAGTGTGCACGAAGTTTGAAAAACAAAAGTTTCGGGAAATAGCAAATAAAGTACCACTGTTACATGTAAAACTGATAAATTGTACTGTATCACACAATCACAGTTTGTTTACAATGCAACATAAACAGAACTAAAAAAAACAGCAGCTGCTGCAAACAGCTGGGGAAATAAATGTTCTCAGTGTAGCCAACAAGATAAATCAAAATAACTTACTTCAAAACTGATATATAATACTACTAGGGGAGACCCCTGCGTACTCCGCACGCCAACCCCCAATGGAACCTTACAAAAACATATGTTATGTTTTATTTATAATAAAGGTGTAGGATTAATAATAACCTCAAAACTAAGATGGTAAATAATGTTAAATGTTCAAATTAAATTATTTCTCATATTTTATAATAGCAGTTATAATAATGGTTAAAAGAACCAGCAAGGCTCAGGCATACACTTTAAAACCCTAACCTAAAAGCTAGAAATTCAAAAATAATTGCTTCAAATTTTCAAATCAGCTGTTAATGGAAATATTGGAACAAACAGCTATATTATCTGTTCTTTTATTCAATTGATTGCTATGGTAATAAAGGTAAATACATGTGTTGGTTTATCATTCTAGGCCTAACCTAATAATTTTTTCCGACTAAGTTTACAAATATTGAAATAAAAAAAGGTTTTTATCGAAATGAATTATAGCCTATGTTACTCAGGTAAAGTGTAGATTTTTATCAGTAAAACTATTTTTTTCAATCGGTTCAGTAGTGCCAGAGATTACCCCCTACATACAAACAAACAAACAAACTTTACATTCTTTATGATATTAGTATAAATGTATGAAGAGTTAATAGAACAGCCATACAACCTTCCAAAAATCACACTTATAACGTTTCTCTATGTGTGTGACAACGTGTATCTTTTACAGGTTAATAAGTAGCAGATTTGATTTAAAAATATAATTTACTTTAACTGTCATATTATTTTACAGAACAGCTGTTTTAAAATGTTTTAATGTAAACTGCAGAGCAGCAGTTTTATGTTTTTAAATTCTCATGTATTTCTTATGGGGATTTTTCGTTTTGTGGGGCTCTCAAAAACCCATTAGTTTTTAATTTTAGAAAAAACTTATATTTTTCCCTCGTTCCTTGAATCGATACCTTTAATTTGACACCTCTCCCATCATCCTCCGATTTACCAAATTCTCACAATTTTGAATCTAAAATTTTTCTTACAGAATTATATATAAGGATAACCATGTTAATTTCCTGAAGAATGTATTTATGCTCATTTTATAAAAGTGCATCCACTTACTAAACTATTAATTTCTACACTTATTCTGACTCAAAATACAACTTATTATACATGAAAATGTTCAGAAAAGGCCCGGCTATAAAAATAAAAACTATAAAAGTGATTTTTTATATATTTTTATCTACCAAGTCCCCTTAAGTGAGATATAGTAATCATTAAGTGTTTCGAAAAAAAAACAATTCCCTTATTCCGATTCCGCCAGTTAGCGAATTTGACCGATATTTTCCATCTATATATTTTATATTTGTATCACTTTCGAAGTAGATTGCACTTGTTAACCCCACACGCAAACGGAGGGATTTTATAAGTTTAACATGTATCTGTGTATCTGATTATCTGTGTACCTGTCTGTAGCATCGTAGCTCCCAAACGGATGAACCGATTTTGATTTATTTTGTTTTGTTTGAAAGGTTATTTCATAGATACTAGTCTGTAGAAGTAATTCTCAAATTCAACAGTTTCTAGTCTGCAATATTATGAACAACAGTTTGAAACAAATATTTGTATACAAAGTGTTCTTAGAAAATTGTTTATCTTTACTGTGAAAGTATTTGATTTATTATAACTGTCTGGAGAACTTGTATATAAGTTACTGAAGACAAACAATGCATTGAATAAATGTCAGCAGATTTAAAGAGATGAAGTAATATCAAAGGGTAAAAGATATCGAGAAATATATAACAACTAACTGTCAGGCTATAGTTTTATTTAGTGGAGCTGGAAATGCTTCGCTATTGCTCGATTTGATTTTAAGGGTGGTTATCCCATTTGATCCCTTTGACTTATTTTTATATCAATAATTAAGAATAATCTCTATCTATATATATATATATATATATATATATACTACAAATATCACCTACTGACTCACTCATCACGAAATCTCAAAAACCACCGAACGGATTGCAATGAAATTTGGTATGTAGCTTCCTCTAGGGCCCTAGGTGCTCGCTAAAAAGGGGTTTTATCTAAAAGGTTTTCAAAAAATTCGAAGTTTTAGGGGGGTTGTGGGGGGTCAAAGTTACTAAAAACCCCATAAGAAATACATAGTCTACTAATATTATAAAGAGTTAAGTTTGTTTTTTTGTTTGTTTGTTTGTATGTAGGGGGTAATCTCTGGCACTACACAACCGATTGAAAAAATAGTTTTACTAATAAAAAGTTACACTGTCCCTGAGTAACGTAGGCTATAATTCATTTCGATAAAAACCTTTTTTATTTCAATATTTGTAAATTTAGTCGGAACAAATTCTTAGGTTAGGCATAGAATGATAAACCAACACATGTATTTACATTTATCACCATAGCAACCAATTGAATAAAATAACACAATATATCTGTTTGCTCCAATATTTCCATTAACAGATGATTTCAAAATTTGAAGCAATTATTTTTGTATTTCTAGCTTTTATTTTAGGGTTTTTAAAGTGCAGACCTTAGCCTTGCTGGTTCTTTTAACCATTATTATAACTGTTGTTATAAAATATAAGAAATAATTTGATTTCAACATTTACCATTATTTACCATCTCAGTTTTGGGGTTATTATTAATCCTACACCTTTATTATGAATAAAACATAACGTATGTTTTTAGAAGGTTCCATTGGGGATTGGCGTGCGGAGCACGCATGGGTCTCCCCTAGTACGTAATATATTTGTTTTGTTAATGTACATTTAAGTTTGATTTGTCTATCCGTGTAAAGCCGGATCAGCCCAGCTAGTATTAAATAATTTTAGATTTATAGTTTGTAAAAAAGTTAGTGCAATTTATTTTTATTGTACAGGGGTAGCTACCCTATTTAAATCTTTTAGTCTGTAGTGACGATATTCTCTAAAAATATCGTTGTACTAATATGTGTAAATTGTGAAATTTTAGTAAAATTTATTGAATAGTTTTGAGAATATAGAAAAATTTAATGGATTATTATTTAATTTCAAGGGTAGTTATTCCATTTCATCCCTTTGACTTACGTACATAAATTGCAAACAGTTTTGTATATCCCTTAAAAATAACATCACATATTACACAATTTTAGCTTTATAGCTTGTAGGAAGTTAGTTTAATTTAGATTTATTGTATAGGGTTAGCAAACAAATTGCAACCACTTCCGAATGTGAATCTAAACCACCGCGGGACCCACTCAAACACACACAAGATTTCATCAAAATTGGTAAAGCCGTTTAGGAGGAGTGACATACACACTTATCTAAAAAGAGGTAAAATTTGTTTGTTTGTGTGTAGGGGCTAATCTCTGGAACTATAGTATGGAGATATAAGGACCTATATAAGATATAATTAGGGTTATAAATATGCAACTGTAACCATCACTGATGATGATTCAAACTTGGTCACCGAAACAAGTTTGAATGTTATACGTTTTGTAAACTGTGTTCTGTTTTTTTTTTTTTTTACTAATACTATAAAGAGGTAAAATTTGTTTGTTTGTATGTATGGGGTAATCTCTGGAACTACTGAACCGATTGTAAAAATAGTTTTACTAATAAAAAAATACACTATCCCTGAATAACATAAACATTCATTTTGATAAAAACATTTCTTATTTAAATATTTGTAAATTTGGTCGGAAAATGTCATAGGTCAGGCCTAGACTGATGAACCAACACATGTATTTACGTTTATTACCATAGCAACCAACTGAATAAAACAACAGATAAAACAGCTCGAATATTTCCATTAACAGCTGATTTCAAGCATTGAAGCAATTATTTGTATTTCTAACTTTTAGGTTAGGTTTTTATTAAAGTGTATACCCGAGCCTTGCTGGTTCTTTTAATCTTTATTACAACTGCTGTTATAAAATAAACGAAATCATTTGATTTGAAAGTTTAACATTATTTACCATCATAGCTTTGGGGTTATTATTAATTCTATACCTTTATTATAAAAAAAACATAACATGATTATGTGTATAGAAAGTCCCAATGTGGTTTGCGTGCGGATCACGCAGAGATTTCCACTAATAATATATATAAAGATATTGGTAGTGTTGAACTGCACATATGTTTGATATAATATTAATTAATTTTAATAAGCTTTTCAATTTTGTATTACATGACCTACCCTTATACATTTGAAATTGGTAACCCCCCAAAACCTAGAAGTTCAGAAAAGTAAAAAAATGTTGATGTTATGCAACACAAGTATATACAAAGTTTTGTTAACTTATTTTCAGTAACACAAATAGTAAAGGGAGTTAAAGGAACACTCTGTAGGCCTACATACTTGACTTTATAAATCAAATTACATACCAATTCTCTGGCTGTTGATATTAGCTTGTCCATCCTTGTTCCACTCAGCGTCCTTCACTGGCTCTGTAAGCATAAAGTGAGAATGTTCAGAAAAAAGATCTTACAATATAAATAAACGGTATCAGTTAACTGACACAAACTTTCTCCCAACTTACTGTAATCAAAATAATATTGTTTTTAATCATTTTATTTTTTACTACTTTTTAGAACAAAACAAAAACAATAATATTCTACCTACGTCAATCGTATGAAAAAATTATTGTCCCAGGCGGGATTCGATCGCGCGACCTTTGAATTACTGGCCGTGCTCGCTACCGAGGTGCTACCCCGTGCGGCCGCCGCCACGATGCTAGATTGACAACACAAACTTATATATTTTTAAACATTTCCTCCATACATGTAATTATAAAACGCCGAAGTTTTGATAAAAGCGGGTGGTGTCATTTTGTTTGGCATCTTAAGCACTATAAATACTGAAAATTTGATCAAAATCGTTAGAGCCATTTTGGAGAAATTTGCATTTTTGTCGTTTTTTAGGGGTAAATTACCCTTAAAAATTAAAAATTCCAAAAAATGAAAAAAACGCCTGGAGATATTAGGGTTTAGTACCTACATACCAAATTTCATGAAAATCGGACCAATAGTGTCCTCTCTGGTCGTGTATACATACAGAGAGACTGACAGGCAGACACCACTCTAAAAACAATTTTTTGGGTTCAGGGAGCACCATAATAAAAATTTCCACTAAAAATATTTTTGGGTTCAGGGAGCACCAACACAGATAATTGCACTAAACAATTTTTTGGGGTTCAGGGAGCACCAAAACAGATAATTCAACTGAAAATTCAAATTTCGAACATTTTTACGAAAACAATACTTTCTCCATATACTACGTATAGGGTGGAGAAAGTAAAAAAACACACACACACGTTGATCATTTTAACAAGCGTGTGACTTACATTTCTTTTAAATAGAAAGGGATATAACATCCTTTAAAAAACGATCAACTTTCTTCGGTTTTTGTAGCTTTTTAAAGCATTTTCTAAGAACCCTATATTTTTAACATAGTTGCTAAGATATTATTTCAACACTGACGGCTCCTCTCCATGATCGCTTGGCTTAAAAACCTCCGCAGAGACTCATGGGTTCGAGATCGCTCCACATCTAAACTTGCGGTGACGTAAATGAAAACCTTATTGTATTCGCTGATATATTCAAGAAAATAACGATTTATTAGAACGGAGCACTTGGTATTGGTTATGGTGTTAGGAGTACTGGTTACCTAGGCCTTGACGTATGGCCAAAAGTTTTACACTGAATTGTATGCACTTTTTATGTATTATTTGAACTAAAGACCTCCGTTGTACAGTATAAATGGCCGTTTCATTCGTATAAACAAAACCAAGTTAGAAAGCTCCAGAACTTGTAATATTTCGTAAAGATTTTAAACCCAATCAAGCAATACAAAAGGATCCAGGTGTGCTTAAGACCGTAAGGGCAACCTCTATGGCGATATTCTGATAGATATAAAATATATATTTGGGTTGCTAAAAAAATCCTGCATAAAACAAATTTGCAAAGTACACAAAATGTGATTATTTTAACACTACCAAGTAAACTATTTTAAGACAACTTACGAAACGAGGAAGCACAATGTCCACATAAGAGGTATTACCAAGTAAACTATTTTAACACAACTTACAAAATGAGGAAGCGCAATTTTCATTTCAGAGGTATTACCAAGTGAACTATTTTAACACAACTTACAAAATGAGGAAGCACAATGTCCATTTCGGAGGAATTACCAAGTAAACTATTTTAACACAACTTACAAAATGAGGAAGCACAATGTCCATTTCGGAGGTATTACCAAGTGAACTAATTTAACGAAATTTACAAAATGAGGAAGCACAATGTCCATTTAAGAGGTTTTACCAAGTAAACTATTTTAACACAATTTACAAATTGAGGGATCACAATGTCCATTTCAGAGGTATTACCAAGTAAACTATTTCAAGACAACTTACGTAATGAGGAAGCACAATGTCCGTTTCACAGGTATTACCAAGTAAATTATTTTAACACAACTTATGAATTGAGGGATCACAACGTCCATTTCAGAGGTATTATCAAGTAAACTATTACAAAACAACTTACGAAATGAGGAAGCACAATGTCCATTAAGAGGTATTACCAAATAAACTATTTCAACACAACTTACAAAATAAGGAAGCACAATGTCCATTTCAGAGGTATTACCAAATAAACTATTTTAACACAACTTACGAAATGAGGAAGCACAATGTCCATTTAAGAGGTATTACCAAATAAACTATTTTCACACAATTTACAAAATGAGGAAGAACAATGTCCATTTCAGAGATATTACCAAGTAAAATATTTCAAAACAACTTAAGAAATGAGGACGCACAATGTCCATTTCAGATGTATTAGCAAGTAAACTATACACTCTGCTATTTATAATTTCACACATGTGTACTATTATTTATATTAGATCGTGACGGTAAAATCCGTTCACCACCCGCAAAAATGTTTGGACTCGGTACGCCTATAGAAGTTTACCCTTCAGACACGTTCCAACATTTAAAAACACCAACCTCGGCCTCGATAAACTTGTAGCTAATATTTCCACTATATTAGTTTAACGATATAAAATCAATAATCAATCATCCATTACCTAATACATTATTAACTGAGTCATGCTTTAAATTACCTGTGTCACAAAACAACGCATTACGACTTCATTAACGAGGCAAAAAGTGACCGTAAATAGTTTAGTTTGCGATGCACTTTACAGACAAATGCGGCGAACACAGGGTTAATAAATCACGTTGACAGCACTTAACCGCTGTCACATTAAAATGCTAACAACGAACTACTCTGATACATTTTCCGTTTAGATTGCAGAGTATTGCAGTGCGTTCGGGAAATGTGTCTCTTTAATTGCGTACTGTAAATTTATTTGCACACTCAGAGAACCAGCTTTGTCACTACTATTTAATCTATACTTATAAAAGCCAAATACCATTGACTCATTGACTCACCACAGTTTCTCCAAAACCACGAGGCCTACAAACATGAAATTTAACACTAATACTCTTTATACTGTAGACTCTAGACGCGCACTAAGAAAGGGTTTCTGAAAATTCGAAATTTTAGGGTGGTTTTGGAGGGTCAAGGTTACTAAATCACGATTTATCAAAACCTACCAAACGGATTGGAATGAAATTTGGTATGTAGGTTCCTCTAGGGCCATAGGTGCTCACTAAGAAAGGGTTTAAAAAAATTCGAAACATTTTAGGGGGGTTTGGGGGGATCAAAGTTACAAAATCACGATTTCTCTAAAAACATCGAACGGATTGGAATTAAATTTGGTATGTAGCTTCCCCTAGGGCCATAGGTGTTCGCTAAGAAAGGGTTTTAAAAATTCGAAATTTTAGGGGGATTTGCGGGGTCAAAGTTACTAAAAAGAAACACCGAACGGATTGGAATACAAATTTATTATGTACCTTCCTCTAGGGCCCTAGGTGCTCGCTAAGAAAGGTTTTCAAAAAATTCGAAATTTCAGGGGAGGATTGGGGGGTGGTCAAAGTTACTACAAAAAACCACCGAACGGATTGGAACGAAATTTGGTATGTAGCTTCCTCTAGGGCCGTAGGTGCTCTCTAAGAAC